>JAXBDA010000201.1:0-105858 GCA_036023075.1 Gaultheria prostrata | reverse complement strand
CACACCCCAATCAACATATATCTCACCAACACACCAACACTTAGTCAATCTTACCATTTCATTCAATTCCTCACATTACCCCATTGTTATTTACGAAAAATAAATATAAATTTTCGGGTCTTCACAAAAGATAATAGCCTAGAAGTAACAATCGTCCTTAATCAAAGGACTAGAAAGCTACAAAGGAGGATAGCTTTCCTAGGTACGGGACCCAGACTACTACTACCTCTCCTAGCCAAAGAATGGGCCACGCCATTCGCATTTATATGCACAAATGAAAATTCACACTGATTAAAAATCAAGCGCCAATATAATAGCAACGAGGCTGGAAAACTATTGACTTAGTGGACCGTCATCACCACTGCCTACCTTCGTTAGAAAACCATCACCACCATTGATACTGTCAGAATCTGAACCGGCACCTCAGTGATGAAGGGAAAGCTTAGAGAAAGGAACATAGAGGATAACACTAAGAAACTCTCATATTTGAGATCGATAGAGAAAACTCCCCCTGCAAAGGAGAGGTTATTAAAAGCAAAAAAAAAGTCATCACTGCAAAGGAACAAAGGAGAGGTTATTAAAAGCAAAAAAAGTCATCACTGCAAAGGAAGGAAACATCGTCAATGGTAAAGCCCTCCCCTCCTAGTTAAAGTACACAAAAGTAGATGAGCACATACATGTTGAGGTGGTTGATAATGTGGCATTGGTGAATATAATGCCTAGATACTTTTAAGATTTTACCCTCACCTCATCTGAAAACAATAATGATACTAACACATGAGATTTGTAATTGGGGTAGATATAACCAGTTTTTTCACGTGGGTTACTTAGAAGTAATTCACCAAATCAGTTTTTTAAAGGTATATATGCTACGAACACAACACTTTGCAGAATAATATACACGATATTTTTAGATGGCACAATATGGATAGTAGTAACACAACACTTTGCACAGTAATATGCTTAGGTGACATTGTATCGTTGGATAATTGATGGAATGTCATTAAATTAACATGACCCAATGATACAGTGCCACATAGGTATATTGTGTATATTGTTGTGCAAAGTATTGTGTTAATAAACTTTTCCTTCAAGTGAAATCTCCTTGGCGAAAGGAAGCAAAAAAAATTCTCATTTTTGCGTATGGTACTCTAAGGCTTAGTTTTCCATTTGTTAAAATCAACATTTATCAAATTTTTTATTTTAGCAAATGGAAAACTAAGCCTAGGATGAGTTTGTACGAATGTGAGTCGTAATTTTTTCTCTTTCGACATGTGACCACACACATCAAGTTACAGGAAATTGTAGTTTCGGATTTTGATCTGACAAAAAAAAAAAAAAAAACACAACATAAAGGAATTACTCACAAAAGATTCCACAAGTATACTTACAATTGTTTACCGAATATGAGCATGGAATATGATTATACATTTAAAGCGGCCACACATTAAGTGTTTGGTTACATTCTACGGACAAAATTAGCTATTCACCAAATATATAATCCCACAAAGTGCGACCTAATAGAGAGTGTGGTATTAGTGGTTTAATTTTTTCCCATGGTTAAGGGTGTCTGACCCAGCTTATGCGAATCTCCGGAACTAGAGGATTTATAAAAAAATTACTTTTTTGCAGCCTAACTCAAAGAATCGAATCCTGATCAATTGTGTGTGGAGCAATTCACCAACCAACTGGACTAACCCTTGGAACATGTGCTATTATTGTTCTCACTCCCATGAAACTACATATCTAACGTATATATTCTTTCGCTACCCCCTAAAAACCCAAAAATCACAATGAGCTGCACATGACTAAGCTTAGACTTCATAATGGCAGAAAGCCCCTTCAAAGGGATATTAAGTCGCCCGGGCCCTGGTCAACTAAGCTAGCCTCATTAGTTTTCGAGTGTTAAATACCGAATACCATTATTTTTGGAAAACATATTAGGTATGTAGGAGGCACGAAAGAAAAACAGTTATTTTGGTGAAAATTGATGCTACCTTAGGACAAGGAAGATTCAATATGGAACACAAGTGGCAGTTCTAACGGGAACTAAATAGCAGAAGATGATTTCCAAAAAACCACATTTGGGGTTCAAGTATACTGGTTTGAACCAAAATCTGATCCATTTCATGTACTACACAACCTTAAGAGAAACAACTACTATTCCAGAAAGGCAGAAAAACCACCTTGGTTTATGGAGCTACTTGTTGTTCCACTCTGTATATATGCCTCTTGTCCAGCAATATCCCTCCTTTTACGCGTCGTGTTCGCATTCCTGACTCTTTCCGAAGCATAACCTGATACGGGCACGCAAAACTCAGTTCCATAAGCGGGAGAGAGATGGGAAAGGCGTTTGCACCTTCTTTATATGGCGATTGTATGTTGCACCTTCTTTATACGGCGATTGTATATAGCACACAGCAGTGAGATTGCAGAACTCTCATAGCCATATTACCAGCACACATGCCTCCTGCCCTCTTTGGGAACTGTTTCCATCAGACCAATCCATTTGTTCCTCCATGTAGGTCATCTTAAGGTCAACGACCACAAGGATCTGCAAATATCTCGATTTCAAAACGATCAGCGGGATTTCAAAGGTTTTATCACAAAATGCAGAGATTTCAAGATAAAGTAACTTAAATAGTTAATAGGGAAAAAATGGTTGTTTTGTGGCGTCATACTGTTTATCTTTATGCATGCTCATTGCTCAGCATTATGCCGTTCCTTGTGTGTTAGAGACCATAGAATTACTGAAAAGAATCTAACCGTGGTCTTGTGTTTACTCGTGTCAGCATGAAGTTGGTAATTGAAAGATACAACAAGTCCAAAGAGGAACATCATCAACTACATAATCAAGCATCAGAAGTCAAGGTACACTTTCTTTAACCACTTCATACCCTATCCTAGTTCTCCAGAAGAGTTATTAATGCTGTATTTGCGGAAAACTTTTATCTTTGGTCTTTAAAGCGTCAGTGTTAAAAATTTATTAGACATACGTACATGCCTAGTGCCACCACAAAAAAATGCAACACTTTACATTATTAAAGGAATGCATATACATTATCGGAGTCACACCTTCATCAGTAGTTCCAAGGGGATATTAGATGCCGTGACCATGTGAAATGAAGGCCAATAGCTACACAAGTGAAGAATCTGCATTAAGGATACAACTGGAAGAGGTAGGTCCAAAAACAATGCAATAGCCTTTGGGTACGACCTTTTTGTTTTCCATTCACCTTTGTCCCACAAGCCCAACCCTAACAGACAAAGAAGTGGGAATCACACTGTTCGAAAATCCTGCTTGGCCAAGAGGAACCAGTTATCCTTTAATGGAATTATGTCAGTAGAAGTCTTGAAGTCCTCGAAACTCTTGCTCATGTCTTAGCTTTGCATAATTCCCATTACACAAACACTCTGGAGAGATATCTTATGACAATTAGCTCACGTTTCTTGTTGCATCTTACTTTAAGATGCAAATGGAAAGTGGCAAAGCTCAAGAATATAAGTTGTTGGGATTACCTTCAACAAGTATTTGTTGGAATACTCCAAGTTTCTCAGCACTCGAATTCAAAAGCACAATGAGTATAGAGACATGATAGTAAGTTGAAGGATGAAACTTCTGATCAAGGAATAGAAACTCCATAACCTACAGGTAACCATCTAAAGATTAAAACATTCTACATGACATCTTCTCCATATCTAAGCTAATTATGCAAGAGTCTAGTCAATACAATTCTGTACATCCATAGGTCGCCTTAGAATGTTGTTTCTATGAGGCAAGTAAATAAGTTAACGCCTAATTGTTCCAACTGCAAAAGAGTATCATAAATGGACAATCTGCACGGTCCATGTTGCAAAAAGCCTATGAATGACTACAAAATTGCTGACATAGTTCCATTAAAAGATAATTAGTTTGTCTTGACTGAGTCGTATTCCTAGAATAAACAAACCTCCTATACAGTTTTGGATGTGCCGGCAAGATTACTGGTAGGTCGTTTTTCACACCAAAAATATAATTTATGAAACAGGGAATTAACTAATATCCCGAAGAATAGCGGTTAAGTCCAAGTGTCGATCCGCAGGGACAGTTTGGCTAAGCTACAATAAATTCGATTAACTTCTAAATTAATTCTAGAGAAACAATTGATTGAGTTTGATTTTTGAAAGCTAATTAACTAAAGAATATTGAAATTAAATTAAATAAAGAATCTGAGAGAAAAAGTCTAGGGTTTGGAATCCACCCCTACCGCATAACCATGCATTCGCATAAACCGGATTTCTATTTGAATCGATAAATAACTATCGTTTGGGTTTGCAATCCCTATCGATAGTCAGCAAGAAGATATTTGTGATTGTTAAAAGGCATAAACTATCCCATAGCACGGACAGTCTCACTGGCATGGTGTCACGCCACCCAACGGCACGATCAGTCTTACGAGCATAATCTATCTCAGAACTCCAAGCACAACATTGAAAACAATTATATGAACGGGTATTTGAAACTAGTATACAAATACGCAACTGATTGGAAGAATAAAAATAATTAAAACATAGTTCTGATCATATAATCCGATTCGAATAAAAAACTTAGTTCACACAAAATACATTGTTACTTGGAGTGGGACTTCATCTTCCCCTAGATGAGGTTTAGCCGGACATCCTCTATAAAAAGAAGCCGCAGCCTCTCTGTTTCTTAATTCCTTCGTTTCTGAATATCTTCCGTGATGTTCAGTCCCCCCTAGATGGTGCATCCAATCCCCTCTATATGCACGTACGAAGTCAGTCCTTAAAAAGGAAGACTTTTTCTTTCCTTCAAACTACTCTTTGGAATATAATTCCTTTTTCCATACTTTTCTTTCCTTGAACAATAGTTGCCTTAATTAAAGAATTCCATACAAAGCCAATAACTCAATCACCCAATATAGCTAGCTAGTGCTGTGAGGATACGTGCCGAACCGAAACCCATGCGTTCAAATATTCTTATTTTACTAATTAAACCAATTCCCTTCAAAGGGCCCACTTTTTGATTTCTAATACAAGTGGGCCCACCACCTCATGAATTAACTCATGGGAATTCTTCTTTTCCAAGCCAAGATGCAAAATATTGCTACTGCCCGATTGGGTTTGACCCAAATTTCCTTAGTGCTTCAAGGGTTGACCAATTTAATTCCCTGGCGTTGGACATCACATAACAGCCCACGAACTCATCTTTTGAACCAATCCGGCACTAATCAGGTCCAGCGGCTCAAATATATACTCCCTCCGTCCCCTAAAGTTGGACACTTTTGGGAGTTCCAACTTTTAAGAGAAAAAAATTATAATATTATGAAAACTCAAACTTCCAAATATTACCCTTGAAAAGTGTGAAAAGACTTTTGTCTCATGTGCAAAAGTAAGGGTAAAATGGAGAGTTCACCAAGATTTGCTTTTGACTTTTAAAATTGGACAAATTTTATGGGACAAGTAAAAGCATGAAAGTGTCCAACTTTGCGGGACGGAGGGAGTATTATTAGCATGTTAAGTCGCCAAACACCTACAACACAATTATCAAGTATTAAACTCCGAGTAACAATATTAATAGACACAACAAAGATAAATTAGGAGGTGATAATGTGAACATTTACGCTCCTATCAATTACTTCTCGATCAAGATGAAACATATAACTATACGAGCAACTTGTGGATCTTTTATATATACATATAAATATATACACGTACGTACGTACGTATGTATGTATACATGTACGGTTGAACCCATTTCCTTTTTGACAAAGCATTGCCATACTTGTATTATGAATTAAGTGATTGGAGAAAAGAGCAGTAACTCAAAGTTCAAGGAGAAGGGATGAATTGAAATCTGTAGAGAACTTGTAATGTAGTTGAAGCATGCAAGAAAAACTACTCGAAAAAGCACGACAGTGCTAAAATCTTATCTGGGCGGAATGAGCATCAAGATCGATACTATTGAACCCTAGGGACAACTCTATACTATCAATTATAGTACTAAAGATCACAAGAAGTAAAAAAAAAGTTATATGTCAGTCAATGTAAGTGAGGCCAGTTTAGATTGAGTGGGTAGTCTCCCGCAGTGATTGGAGGTATACCTCACACAAAATAGGTACAAGTAGGGTTGGATTACATGATGAAATAAAAGAAAATTTGTTACTAGATTTTGACATGGTAACTTGCTTCACTGAAGTGAGCCCACAAATTCTTCCAATCCTCACACCCCAAATTCATCAAATTTGGATCCTTGAAAAAGATGTCAAAAGAAAACGAATGCCCATTTTTTATTGATATCAATAAACATACTGACAAAGTCATTTAAACCTATTAAACGATTAATTACACTTGAGAGTGTATTGCTCTACTCACTTGGCTTATTTCTTCCATAAGCATATCTCGTCCATTTCAGTTTCGTGTTACATGCATATAGAAAACATCAAAGTGTAACACATAGAAAACTTCTAAACACTTTGATAGGAGTCAGTCATATGTTGCTGTAGTGTATCTAATTCTTCTTTATGTACTTGTACTTAATATGTGCCACCATACGTGCTAGTTTTGGCAAATGGAAGCAGCAATCTTGAGGCAACAGTTACACAACTTGCAAGAAAATCATCGGTAAATCCTTCACCTTTAGCCGAGAAATACTTTTGAATTTATATGACAAGGTAATTCAACTGTAAATAGCACTACAAGAATATTGTTGGCTAGGTCGATAGTATGCTTTATAACTTCTCTCTGCACTATATATCTCCATCATATCTGAGAAAATTGTCGCAGAACATTATGAAGAAATAACAACTACATCAGACACACAAATATTTCATTGATAAACTACTTAAACAAATGGAAAACAACTGCAACCTGTACACAATGATGAAGGTTCTAATACTAGTCAACATATCGACAGGTCCAATTAGCTAATGGCATGACTAGCGTAGACAGGTTTATCTGATAGGCCTACTTGTGTCCTCAGTTCAGCTTTCTTTCAGTAACATAATTGACAACCTGTAACCCTTAGCTTACGTAGGAATGGTCCAATGATTATTGAATGTTAAAAACAGTTCAATAGAACCAATGGAAAGATTAGGCACAACAAAATGGATAAAACACAAACTGGGAAACAAATAGGAAAACAAACATACCTTAACATCCATATTTCAAGAGACCTTAAGTTAGAAACACTGCGATTTGGTTACATCAAAAGTATTACGACAGGTTCAATGCCAAAGGACATGAAACAAGGTCGTGCTGATTTTTTATAGATATATTTTTGCATTGATTTTTTCAACCAGAAGAAACTATAAAATTAGTGATACTGTAAGAAATAACAACAAGAAACAATGTTTTTTTCACGCATTTATTCAACAATGCTATACTATCAAACACCTCACTGATCTGCTCTAGTTAAAGTGTCATTTGGCCAAAAATGGAAAGTACAAGCACTACGCAAGTTAGACTTCAAGGTAACTATGTGGATTAGTTCAAGAACTCGTACCTTTTCAACATTTGATGAGAGAAAAGAGCCTTTCATTGTCACAACAACTTCTTACAATAAGGCGCAAGCTAATCAACCTCGTTTGTTTTCCACATTTTCCATGTCCTCATCAACCAGTAATTTAGCACCACTTCAGCTCCTGTTATGTAACATTGTAACTTACACCAAACATTCCTAAGAACTATGTAGCACAGACACGGACATGGAATTTCTAAAAAAAGGGGCACAGTAAAAATAAATAAAATATATTTTATACCAATGAAAATATAGTTATATGCAAAAACGTGAAGCTTCAATATATATAAACAAGCATCATATATACATCATATAATACATTTAATCCAAAATATATTTGAAGTAATACACATTTACCCTCCAAAAGTTTTTTAAAAAATTACATATTTAACCCATGTCATGTCCCCAAATGTGTCCCTCCCGTGTCCCTCATGTGTCCCCGCTGTCTCCCACTAAAAACATTATTTATATCTATTAGACACGCCACATGGCGTGTCCCACACATATTGTGCTGTGTCCTTGGCTTGTCCCCGTGTCGGACACAGGGACACGCCGGCCTCTAGGAGTGTCGGTGCTTCATAGCCTAAGAACAAACATAAAAGCTTTGGCTGTGACTAGTTAACAAGATCATCTAAGCTTTGTCCCAAAGGATTTTCTCGACTGGTTTCTTGCCATTCGATGCTTTAGGTCTCGGATTGGGCAAATGATTGCTCCTTTGAGTATAATGTTGTTTCCTTGCTCCTTTAAGTTTTGTAACAACTTCAAGATTAATGAAATTTTGCCGTTCAAAAAAAAAAAAAATTCAGTAATTCAAGGCGCGACAACTGTATTTTTGCTGTAATCTAAGAGGCACAAACACAGATACACCGACACGACACGGTTATGCGAACACGTTTTTTCCTAAACATAAGGACACGAACACGCTGGGAGCACGTTGACTTCAACTATATTATAGATTCATATTAATACAATAAAGACACAAATCTTGTTAGCATTATGAAAATATAGAAGTCACTAAATAAGTATCCATTAGCTAAGCACCAACGTCAATTTTGACCATTGCCCAACTTTTCAAAATGACACTATAAGATTTTTGATGTGTCCCCAATGTGTTCCAAACTCATCCTATGCTGATGTGTCCCTAATGTGTCCCCAACACATCCTAGCCCGTCCCAAACGTGTCAAAGTAAAAAGAAAAAAATGGACACGTACTTAAGCATATTTGGCTCTTGTCCACAGTATGTCGTGTCGTGACCGTGTCCAACACGTGTTAGACACTCATTCCTAAAGCTGGTAGACTTGTCCATGCTTCTCGGGATATAATTATAATTCTGCCCACAGTTTTTCAAAGGTTTTGCCCTAAACATTGCCTATATTATTTATGCACTTTGAATAGCTACTTAAATGTACCTACTTTGTGGAATTGTTTCCTCTTAAACTGGAGAACAAAAGAATGATTAACAAGCAATAAGATAAATCAAATTGCAAAAAGAGCTCGAAGATTCCCAGACTTTTCTAGATGATGAAAAATTGCCTTCCCCATCTGTAGACTAATTATATGTGGCCTGATAGTAAAAAAACAGATTTCCATTTTGATGAAACAGCCAATTGATGGGAGAAGAGCTTTATGGTTTGACTGTCAAAGATCTAGAAAATCTAGAGAGCCAACTGGAGATGAGTTTGCGAGGTGTCCGCATGAAAAAGGTCAGAATTCCTGCATTCGAGCCAGTGACCATTTTTGAATGGCCGTAATACTTACCATCCTTTTTGGTTTTCTAACTTGAACAGGACAAGGTTCTAATTGATGAGATACAAGAGCTAAGCCGAAAGGTTCCTCCAACTGACATCTGGTTTCCAACCGTTCTTGGTCAAGCATAGTGTGAGTTGTATAAGCTAATATTTGTTTGATTCATTACAGGGACACCTTATAAATCAAGAAAATGCAGAACTTTGCAAGACTGTAAACCTCATTCGTCAAGAAAACATGGAATGGCATAAAAAGGTACTTGGTTAATCTACGAACCCGATATTCTAAATCCTTGACTAAACTCAAACGAGGGCATGCATAGAATGTAAAATTAGTTCCTGAATAAAGAAAGGCTTCTTGGGGCAGGTTTATGGAGCAAGCAATTTGATAGCAATTTCTGCAAACACACAAAATCCTTATGGTTTCAGCATTACAGAGGACTCAAATGTGCCCATCCATCTCCAGCTTAGCCAACCTCAGCAACAAAGTCATGAGGGGCCACTAAGGGCAACAAGATCAGGGTAGAGTTCTCTATTTCTCTCGAGTCTTAATACCTTGAAAAGTACTTCACTAACGAAAAGAGTCTCATGCAGTCTTCGATCAAAATTATTTTTTCCAACGACTGAAGATAGCAATGGCACCAAAGTATCACTCCACGTAGGGCCCTTCTAACAGATATATACTCTGAAAATGAGGATTAAAATGTTTGTATTCACAGTTCACACATTCCGGAGCCATTTATTTGGTGTATTGTCTTAACGTACTCTACTCCTCACTAGAGGATTCAGCAGAAAACACAAACCATTGATTACCACAAATATTGTTCCATAATTCCATCATTCCATTGAGATATCATATTAGTTTCCTTGCTCACAGGTGAACATGCTTTGTTGCGAATGAAGTTTCCAAGATCCAACGCCAATCAGATTAACATTCGGCACCACCTCTGGAAGAGTGAGCAGATTTTGAGTGGAAAAGTTTCTTAGGTTGCTCGCCAATTTTATGTATTATTGTACCAAACTCAAACTCAAAAACGCAATCATAATTACTGATGCTACCCGCATAGGAAATTGCAACGAGTATGTTGCGATTCTTGCTAATAACAGCTGGGATCATCCACTTCACAATTACAATACAAGGGTCATGTCTGTATAAAAATAACCCTCCCAGCATCCTCAAATAACAAGGATAAACACCACACAATAACCATATCTTATGTTGCAGATAACTGAGTAGCATTTTAATCTAGCGTATCAGCCAAACAGAAGTCGAGAAACAGAACAAAGAAAATATGTGAGTCAGAGATGAGCAGCGTGCAATATACCATTGACACAGGAATTGAGTAAAAGAAATGCCTAGTGTATACTCCAAAAACATAAAAATAAAAAAATAATAATAACATAGAGGGACTGGGAGATATCTTAGACTTTTATAGTCAATAATCTGAAGTTCCACTGGATGCAGTCGTAGATGAATTGGTATACCAAATCAGGATAGAAGGACCACAAACATCAGGGAATATTCCAGTTTCTCCCTTTCCCTTTCACTCCCATGTCAGCATCTGGAAGGAAAGTTTTGTAGGTCTATATTGCAGGAAGATAATAACTGAAAAACAATGTCCGCCATCCTAGAATACATTTAAAGTACGCCTATATTCAGCATTTTACAGCAGATTTCCTGTATGTTCTCGAAGTGGAATGCCTTAGACCGACTTATTCTTAATTAGGCAACCACTAGATGTTCAGGAGTAAAATAGAAAAGTAATGGACATTTATATGCAACAGAGAAAGGAGTGTCAACAGGATTTGAAACTAAGATAAAACTACAAATACCGAAAAGAATTAGTGGAACAAGAGTCTCACCAGGAAAAAAAAGATAGAAGAATAATCTTAATCAGCAGTTTTTCTGTGGAACTTTACATTGAAACAACCTACTCTATTGGAAGGACTATAAAATATGATTTTCAAGTATGTACTCTCTCCGTTTTAATTTATTGGTCCCTTTTGGGGATTCCAACTTGTTAAGGAAATATCATCATTATACTCCATATTTTTTCTTTCCTTCTTTTACCCTTCAAAACATCGCACGTACTTACTTTCAAAAAGTAGGGATAAAAAAGTAAACTCAATCACTTTTTGTCCATTACTTTTCAATTGGGACAACAAAAAGTGCTATTTGGGACCAAAAATTGGGGACAGTGGGAGTATTCAGCCTCGCTTCCTCGTCAAACTCATGCCCACGAGGGGGAGGATGGGGGTCACATTATTTTTGCATGGAAATAAATATATTAGTGAAGCTTCTGGTTCGGATGAGCAACCTGAATCCTACACAAATCATTTGAATTCTCGAAACCAATAATATTAGCACAATACCAATCAGGCAAACATCAATTCACATATGATTGGATAACTTGCACCAAAAGTCACACGACTAAAACAATTGCATATTTGAAGAAAACAAAAGATCGCTCAGTCAGGTCCTAAAGTCGCCTGAGGATAGTTTGGCAATTTGATAAACACAATCGAGACTTTGTCCTCTTCATCGAGTTGTGTAGCTTAGATCTTGGAAAAGTCCATTCATTGAATTTTGAATCAAATCCCACGACTGGATGTAATATTCATGCAAGCCACCCAGCATCAGAAAAAGTCCAATGCTGAAATCATCTTCATCAATCATAACTGAAGTCCTATGGTGGATTATATACTCCAATCAGCGGAGAGCTTATGGGCCAGAAGAGCAAGCAAACATATTTTTTCTTTACCCCGTTTAACTAAGGTTATATTGTTGGCCATGCTTTCCCGGGCCAAGCCTGAGTTCTTTATTAGAATTAAGCTACTCCTATAACAGCATATTTATCATACGTACTACTTGGTTTACTGAACAATCTGTAGGAAAACAGTGCGGAAACACAATAACTAGTTTATTGAATCCTGGAAATTAATAACTGAACAATAAAACTACAGAACAATAAACATGAACTGTAACACTAACAAAATCGAGATAGGGAATGGAATATGCAAACCGAGGCCTGTGTTTCACATGGTGTTCTTAAGACAGAATTCGCCACCTCATCGGAGGTGCTTGAGGTTGGTGTCGGTGTCAGTGTCTGTCTCAGGATACAACGGCTTCAATTCAGTCATAGAAGTACCTTTTTTTTTTTTTTTGATCGAGTCATAGTAGCACCTTACTAGACTGACATGAAATGAGGGAATTTCTTGGACAAGGAAAGGATGTTCTGATATGTCCGGAGGTGTGGAATTTCTGTTACGAGGGAAGAGGAACAGACTCTTGTACTCTCATTCTGAGCATAACTTGGACCCAAGCCTAAACAATTCCAAACTAACCTAGACCAGACCATAAATCTCGGACCACAGGCCGTGGGCCCACGAATCATGAGTCCCTATCTTGTCCAGGTTTAGTGGCTCGTGGATTGAGGAGATGGGATCGCCGCGAGGTAGGGACGCGACACGAGAGTATCGCGGACTGCTACCTCCGTGGCCGTACGATAGGGAAGGGACACGTGTCAAGTATTTGTTGGCCCAAGTTGGCTATAATTATAAGACACTCCTCTCATAATTAAAAAAAAATTTGGGTGTTAACTGGCAAAATCAGACTATTTCTCACCTTATTACTGGAGATGCCCTAACATGTCCAACTAATTGGGTGCTTTGGCAAAAAAACATAAACCAGTTTTTTGGTTTATACATTTTGCCTTTATTCCAAAAATTTCCGCAAATGTTAGTTTTGTGTCAAATTTTTGTGGTTTATTGGTTCGTCTCAACGAGACGAATCTAAAAAGTATAAAATTATAGTCAAAACTAAATTTTTTGGAATAAAGCCAAAAATACGTGATTTATTGGATTAATTTTGGTTTTATTCAAAAAAAATTTAAAATTTCACTATAGTTTCATACTTTTTAGATTTCTCTCATCGAGACGAATCAATAAACCACCAAAAATCTACGCAAAACTAACAAATGCAAAAAAAAAAATTGAATAAGAACAAAACGAATAAACCAAAAAATCATTTTTTGGTTTTTTTGCCAAATGAGGCCGAGTTTAGAGAGGGAAAGTCTAAAGCAAGGGCACCCCAAGAGATACGGCCTAAAATCTCTTCCCTATTGTTTGCCTTCTCCTTCACCCCACCAAATCAATCCTCCATTCTTTTATTCTAAGTACTAATTATTCTTTACCTCTCCTAACTCACAAATTTAGGACTTTAATTTTGAACCCTAAAGAGAGTGAGATATTCACCTCACCTACATGTTGTGATATTGACTCCTCTCTTAATCGTTCTCCCTATTTTGTGTGGTTGTTAGTTTCGTGGATTTCTCATGAAGGTTACCATACCTCTGATGGCCACTGACATAAGCCAAAAAAACTGAAAATTACAAGAAGACCCCCCTAAAATGATTTCATCTAATTCCTTCCAATCCCAAATGGGCAAATAAGCTAAGACGCGTGGAAAGTATTACACAACTCTCATGTGTAATTTGTTTAACAAATGATGGCAAAATTGATAAGACCAAAGCAATATGAGTAAACTAGGAAAGAGGTCAATGGCTTGACAGATTTATAGTTTTGGGAGTTCATTAGTGCATTTATACTTAGTTGGAATTCATCTGATCATCTGGCATTCATTGTCTTCTGGCTTTGGCTCTAGAAAAGAGATTAATGACTTGACAGATTTATAGCTTTGGGAGTTCATTAGTGTGTTTATACTTGGTTGGAATTCATCTGATCATCTGACATTCATTGTCTTCTGGCTTTGGCTAGCACTTTATCTTTTTTGAGACTGCTAATTCTAATTATAAATTTCGGCAGATTATGAGTGATGTTTGCGGCAGGCTCAATGTCTAAGTTGGGGTGAAAGACATTGATTACCTTATGTTTTTCTTGATTTACATTAGTTATGATTGGTTTAGCTTTGTCCAGGATTTTTTTTATGAACTCTATTATTTACTTAAGTATCGGTGGGCTGTTATTATTATTAATCTTCTCCATTTTGAAAAAAAAAAAAGAGTGATTGGACCAATACTCTGAATCAGGTACCGGCTTGGATGCTGGTTTTCCTACTGGTACCGGCCATAGCCAGGTAACGTTTCAGATTTAGCGGTACTACATGTATGCATGTATATATTCATATACATAGACCGAATTTTTTTTCCTACTATATATTTGAAAATTTAAATAAAAGGACAAATCAAAAATATTATATGTATGCTATTATTGTATGGTATGTTACACACTAATAAGCCCCTAAAATCTGGTGCACTGCCTATTACACTCCCCAGTATTTTCTACTACTACCCACGTGTAATACCCATATTTTTCTCTATCCCTCTTAAACCCTATCTTCATCTTTTTCTTTCTTGGTTGTGCGCAATAGCGCCCCCCCCCCCCCTGTGTGTGTGTGTGTGTGTGCGCGTGCGCAAAAAGGAGGTCTCTCCTTCCAAGCGGGACCCACCAGCTTCTAGATCGTTGCCACCTCCACGCCCGTTGCAGCAGACAAAAGACAGCAAGTCAGTGTTGTCTCCGATGAAAAAAGGGTCTGTCTCTTTTGCTGTTTCCGTCGAATAAGTTACCAGACAAAATTGCCGTTTTCACCATCTCGTCCAAGATTGTCCGAAATCGCCAGTACCATATTGGAGGGTGAGGTTACCAGTTTCTCTTAAATCCAGTATGTACTGGCTGGTACGGAACAAGATTAAGGACATTGGACTAGACGGTCTTGTCCATCTCATTAATGGGCCCTTCTCGGGTCCGTTTCGATGATTGGATCCATTTATATTGTAGATCTAGTCGAGAATATAAGGCATGCTAAAATTCATGCCAATCAAATATAGTTTAAGGAGCTTTGGCGATGTCACGCAATCAAAATTTAAACATAATTCATAAACAAATATCCACGTGGACATAAATAAGGTTCAAGTCAAAGTCCAATCCTTTTTCCAAGTCAAAGTCAACCAACATAGTCTACGGGATTCCCATGCTTAAAAGATAAGTACGGGAGTTTCAAATATTATTACAATACCCAAGTCAAATATAAGACTTTAAATAAAGTTACAAAATCATCTCTTCAAAATATAAAGTCCAAACATGATAATCTAACTGCTCCAATAAACTTTTAAAATATGCATGCATACACTTCACGCAATCCACTTCATGCGCCGGGCAGGGTACCTGAAATTTTTAAGGTAAGCTCACTAGCCGAGTAAAGAAAAATCTATCAATACTAAATGCAATGCAATGCAAGTGCGGGATAGGGGATGAGGATGGAAGTCACACAATGATACTTCACGATTTCATAAGAACTAATGAAACGGGAATAAGCTCACAAGTACTTAGATTCATTGACTCTCACCCAAACGTACCCGACACGTACCCAACGTATCTTGTGTGTCCAACTCGTTCAACTAGTCGTGTAACCGATTCATTATACTTTTAGTATTTTAGAAATTCCTAGCGACACGTCATAGGACGGCCCTAGTGTCATTCCGGGCATCTTACGACCCCATGTTAATCTTCCCATTGGCCAAGGCATATTCCTAGCGACACACCTATAGGGCGCCCCTAGTGTCATTCCGGGCATCTTACGACCCCGTGTCAATAGTTTCACATTCTCACTTTCATTTAATGCTTACCAATTTCATTCTCGTGTCATAGCACAACCCACATTTCATATCGCCTTTCACAAGGTGTCACGTACCCATTATTTGACATAACAACATAACCACGACTCGTTCCACGTCTTATAACTCCCACTAAATCAATCAACAATCACGTGTCTTGATAAAGCTTCAAACTCCTCAACAATGGAGGAGAGAGAAGAGAGCAAAAATAATAAAAAGATGACTGAAATTAAAGGTGTTTGAGAGAGAGGAGATATTTATACTACACATTTATCTCCGTAAAATATCCTAAAGTAGTTCAAAAAGGTGATCTGGACCCCTTTGGATCGATCCACAGGCAAGAGTGGATCGATTCAAATAGCCTAGAAAGCCCACGTCCACAAGTGGATCGATCCACCTCTGGTGGATCGATCCAAAGTCCTCTGTTTGGTTTTTGGGCAAGAGTGGATCGATCCACCTCTGCCTATAGATCGATCCAAGGTCCTTCTTCAAGCCTTAGCACATTTTCTCGTCACCCCTTGGCCATTTCGTGCTTCCGGACTTCCTTCATTGCACATCCGACCTTCGTGAGGCCTTGGAAATGGTGATTCTTGGTCTCGTGTCCTCTTGGATACTTCCGGATTTCACCAGGAGTCTTTGTGAGGCTTGGACACGGCTTTAGCCTTCCGGCTTGAACTTGTGCTTTCTTCATCTTCCTGAGTCTTAGCCACATCATCATTTCTTGGCTCTCGTTGCTCGGTGGTGGAATGACATGGGGCAAGTGGCCCTCGGACCTTGGAATTCGTACCGAAGCGCCTTAAATGCGCTTTATTCCATGATTTTAACCTGAAACTACCAAAAACACGCTTTGCACAATATCAATCATATCAAGCACAAAAATGCGCTTGTGTGTGATCTAAATGAGTTAGATGAGCCCGGATATGAACAATATTATGGGCTCATCACCAATAATAATAATAGATTACCAAATGTGCGTAGCCATGAAAACAAAAAAGACAGAGCACTCTAGGAGATCAATGATGTTTATAAACCAAAGCCACACATAGTAAAAACAACAATAACAAAACATGAAATGAAAAAAAATCTAGAAAAATAGAGTTGTAGAGATAACTACATAACCAGTAGCAATCATCTTCATCTCAATTTCAGAATCATGCAACCATCGCAACAATACAATCACATTTTGGGAACTCAAAATCCCCATTCCTACACAACCCCTTCTCACAAACTGATAAGACACGCAACTCCTCAATGTCGGCAAAGCGAAGCCGATTGCTACATCAGCAACCTCGTTTGTTAGCACATCAGGTGTATTGGTGAAGAAATCATAAATTTGAGTTCTTGGCCCTTACAGCTACACCGCCACTTGGGTAACGGGTTTTCCCATTTCAAAGAGGCAATTGTTGAAGGAGTGGCAGAGAATCAGGCGGTGGCAATCGAAGCTCCAACAGCTTGTGAACAACAACAATGGTTGAATTGAATTGCCGTGTTGCCGCTGGCGAGGCTGGTATTAATGGGGTTGAATCACAGATCGAGAGAGAGAGAGAGAGAGAGAGAGAGAGAGAGAGAGAGAGAGAGAGAGAGAGAGAGAGTTGTGATTTTTGGAGAAAGGCGACAAAGATTGAACTAAATCATAGACGGGGTATTTTTGTCCATCGGAGGACCTACGGAAGGAAATATTTCCAATGCTCATTTAAAACAAGTAGGCTGGGCCAAGAGCCTATTAAGCCACTAATTTTGGCATCTAACCCAATTGTCTGTATTGTTTAATGTGTGTTTTCAAAAGTTACGATTATTTCTCCCAAATGAGTTTTTATCTCCCCAAGGATAAAATCTTAAAATGTTAATCTTATAGCAGAACGAGATCAACCTTTTTTTCCATGTTCTTTCAAATCAATCTTATCCATGTTTCATAATGATAATACAACAATTCATTTACATTTTCACAAAGAAGAAAACTTCCGTCAAAAACCAACGGTTAAATTACCTGGAGACCCCCTCATCTTTTCTCATTTTCCACGAAGACCACCTAACCTTTAAAAGCTTCCCAACTCACCCCCTCAACTTCTAAAATTTTACCCCAAGACCCTTTCCGTCTCCAAACTCAAAGTTTGAGGCCATGTTTTGATTATCCAAACCATTCAAGTTGTTTAAAACATGTTTTTAAGGGTATTCGCGAGAAATCAGCTCAAAATATGGTCGGTAAGTGCTTGATCCAAAACCAATATGTATTTATGAAACACTCTTTGGATCAAGCACTTCATGGTCATATTTTTAGGTAATTTCTTGCGAGTACCCCTAAAAACATGTTTTAATTAACTTGAATGGTTTAGATCATCAAACCATGACCCCAAACTTTGAGTTTTAAGATGGAAGGCTAACTGAAGGGGTCTTGGGGTAAAATTTTAGAAGTCGAGGGGGTGAGTTGGGAAGCTTTTAAAGGTTAGGGGGTCTCCGTGAAAAATGAGAAAAGATGAGGGGGTCTCCAGGTAATTTAACCAAAACCAACTCAGTTGAAACATTGATAAGCACATTAATAAATCGAGTATTGTTCTATAAACAAACAAAAATTACATACTTAAACTTAAAACTTCTAGCATATCAAACATAATGTAATTTATTCTTGCACCCATCAATGTCCAATTAAATTGATCTTATTGCAAAAATATTATTCTCAGAAAGAACTTAGAGAGGTATAAAAGAGATTGGGCATGCACTGAAGCCCTTATTTATGAGAAACTTGTAGGACTGACTGATCCTAGGACATGACACTCTCACGATCCTGAATCACCACATATATTTCGTTGAGTTCACACTTATGAACCCATCAAAATTATGCAGCGCACATGACCACATCCCATAGTTATAATTCATGCTTAATTTTCCTTTTTTATACCGAATTTATCTTTATTACTTATTTTCGATGGGACACTGTCACGTAGCGCTCGGCACTAAATAACCACCGTGTGTGTGCGCCCGCTGATGAGTTTATGGACCCTATAGAAGTAGACCATCTGAAGCAAAGGCCAAAAAATGAATTTCACTAGCACCCCCAAATGCTCACTAATAAAGAGCACTCCGTTACTCGGAGCTCTCTTCCTACTAATGGCGACCCGCGTTTGTTTCTCTCGCTCTATCCAATTCCCACTCCACCCCATCTGCTTACTACGCCCTCTTCCTCCTCCCCGCTTTACCCCCGCCCATTTCCCTAAATCCCGTCCCTGTCCCCTCTGGTCCACTTCCTTCTCTCTCTGCCTCCGTCTCCACACCCTCCGCCACAAGTCAACCGCACCTCACCCTCCTCGCACCACCACCCGCTCATTTTCCACTGCAGCATCGATGGCAACGGCGGCGGTGGAGGAAGACAATCCTCTGTTGAAGGACTTCGTTTTCCCCCCCTTTGATGCTGTCCAGGCCGATCACGTCCGGCCGGGGATTCGTTCCTTGTTGAAGAAACTCGTATGTGTTTTTACTAAAATGATAGAACACAACACAACACCGAACATGCACATAGGTCCCACGCACATTTATTACGCGGGTCATACATGTATGTGAGGTGTCGTGTTTGAGGTTCTTTCCAGATGGTTGCATCTCTCCCATGTTTCATTGTTTCATTTGCAACTGTACGAATTGACATGCCTATGTGGCAATACACATAAAAATACCAAAAGTATAGGAACACAAGCATCCGAACACCGAATACAGAATTAGCAATTCATTCAATTGCAGATGAAAAACACTGCCTAAAACGTGCACATTTTGCGCAACATGCCTATGTGTCCGTGTCTCGTTAATAGTTGAAAACTAGCAATTCATCCGGTTGCTATGAAACACTGCCTTTGTGGTATTTACACATTTTGCACAATATGTCTATGTGATAGTGCCTCGTTGATAGTTGAAAACTAGCAATTCATCCAGTTGCCAATGCAACACTACCTATATGGTATGTGCAAAATGTTGTGTAGGTTGTTGCGGTTCTAGACTTTCCCATTTCAATATGTATGTGTAGGTATAACGAGGTGTTATGGTTGAAAACTAGCAATAGCCATCCAGTTGCCAATGAAACACTGCATTTATGGCATGTGAGAAATATTGTGCATGTTGTTTTGGTCCTAGGGTTTATGATTTCTATAGGTGAAAGTATTTACAGTGAGGTGTTTCGGCTGTGTTTGGCGATGAATTTTGTTTTTGTGTTTTTTTTTTTTACTTTTTGGTAGGAGAGTGAAATTGTGGAATTGGAGAAGACAGTGGAACCGACGTGGCCGAAGCTGGTTGAGCCATTGGAGAAGGTTATTGATCGGCTAGTGGTAGTTTGGGGAGCCGTCAATCATCTTAAGGCTGTTAAAGATACGCCCGAACTACGTTCCGCCATTGAAGAAGTTCAGGTACTGTTTTTCTTTCTTTCTTTTTTCTTCTGCCAGTGATATATGTTAGCAAGTTAGTAGAGTTAGATTACTAGTAATGCCAACGTCGTCCCACCTACTTGAACCTGAATATCACACACACTGACACCTAAGTACCCACTCACAACCGCTTGAGCTAGAGCTCAGGGGCTCTTTCTTTCCATGTTCGGGATGTTTCTTAAATCTATCTATCAGTAGACGAGATCGCATAAATGTTAACCATGGTTAACATGTTACGACATGAGGAGTATGAATTAGCTTATTAGATTTGTGCTTGGCATTCAGTTGGTATTGGAATGATTGTTTCCTTTAGTTGGAGAGGGATTGTTGTTTATAATTGAGAATAGCATTTTTCAGTTGTTACTGGAGTGATTGTTCCCTTTCGACAAAGAGTGACTGTCGTATTTGACTGAGAAAGCATTTGTTCTTGAATTTGGGAATAAATTTGTGCCTATGTAGAACTGCAACTTCGTTAGAGGTCATGTCCTGGTGTTGCCTGTTGGATATGCTTCGAACACCGAAACCCTCCTAACGCTTGTTGGAAACTCAAATCCAAAGTTTCTTATTTATTCTCAATGTTTTCTGTTTGGACACTACGGGGACACCATGAAAAAATGCTCTAGACACTCTCGTTTCTGTTCCAAAATAACTCGAACGTATTAAATGAAATGGTAGATAGTCAAATTGAGACTTAGGAAAATTTTACTGTTTGTGTGATAGATGATGGTTATTGATTATAAAGACACATGAATGCCAAGAAGATTTTTGTTGAAATAAGTGTGTGAATGATTTAGTGATAAATAATATATGATTTAAAGTATATCTGTCCTATGTGGTGTTATATATTTATAATCAGGGCCCTATTTTTTAAATTTTTATTCGCATAGTAGTAGAATACATAAATATACTTCAAAAGTGTCGTCCTACTTGTCGCGTCCTCCGATTTTCTTAAAACATACGTCTCGAAGTGTCAGTGTCGTGTCCTGTCCTATCTTGCATTTGTGTCGTGTAGCGCATCTATGTCGGTGATACATAGACTTGCACATAATGAATCTTGGAGTCTTCTGGTGTTTATTCTATTAAGTTTGGGGTTTGCAGCCGGAAAAAGTTGAGTTGGATCTTAAGTTGGGGCAGAGTAAACCACTTTATAATGCATTTAAAGCTATCAGAGAATCTTCTGACTGGGAAGCCCTGAGTGATGCTCATAAACGTATAGTTGAAGGTAAGTATCTTATTTTGAACTCACTCTTTCTTCATTTGAGATTTCTTTATTTTCTTGACAGAAACTAGTGACTATTCTTTCTCTTGCTATGTGCTTAAAATGTGTGTACATAGAAACTGTTGGCTTAGTATCATCATGAATTTACTCTCTTTTCTCTTACTCTCTTCAATTTCCTATCATGCCTCATCAATACTCATGTCCACTGAGACCATGCAATGATACAGGTATCGAGAGTACAAGGTCACCTATGTTCTTTTAGCTTTTTGGGAATTGATGTGTCTTGGTGCCCTTATACATTGACTTAATTGTGATAAGGGGCGCCCCTGTAATTTCTTCTTTTCCTTGTGATGTATTAAATTTGTACAAGAGAGAATTTTTCATATGCATAAGAATAAAGAGGTTTTGCCTCTAGTAGATATTTTGTATGTTATCTTTGCGTTTGTAACCTCAAATCAAAAGTTTGTGGATTATAAGTTGCAGCATCAAAAATTTGTATAAGAATAAGATAGCGACTTCCTATTGCAAGTACCTAAACACCCTTTAGCTATTTATTGCGGCAGCTCTTGAAATATGCATCATGTGAATTTTATTTGTTTTCAATTTATTTGCTTGTAGTTGAGTTTGATATATTAAGTAATTGTATCTGAATGGTCAATTGAACGGCTGAGTTCTTATATTATAAGAATTTTTTGTGCCCTTGCAGCTCAATTGAAGGAGGCGATTCTTAATGGCGTCTCTCTTGAAGATGATAAAAGAGAGCGATTTAACAAAATTGAACAGGTATGCCTCCATGTTGAACGAGATGAATGGGAAAATTTTCATGTGATATTATGAATACATTATACATCCATCTGACTTTTAACTAATAATTCCACCTAGCAGCACTTATTCAGGTTGATGTAGTTGTTTCCTTTTGCACCATTATGACACTTTTAGAATGATGAATTTGCTCATGCCATTATTCCCATCCATCACGAAACACATTTTGCAAGTGTGTGGAGTGTTTGTTATAGGTTGGAAAAAGAAGGGGCCTAAGACCTAAGCAAGAAAAATATCATTTTTATTGCCATCTAGCATGTGTATCTATCATGATATGTCTCATATTTGAACTCTTTCGCTACTTGTGGTCTTCAGTGTGATGTCTTTGAAACCAATTAAGAGAATGACGATGGGAATTGGGCATGTGTTAACCAAATTCAATACGAAAACAATAACTCAAGTTTTGATGATTTCAGTCTTAGAAGCACTGGCATTTTTGTGGAGGCGGCATGTTGGGGTAGAGACCGACACTTCTTTGACAATCCTAAAAGTATATGCAATACTTCTGCAATATGTTTGAATAAAAATTAAAACCATAATATCGAACTCTTTGCCACATCTGTGGATTTCCTAGCGACCATATTTGAACCCGCCAACAGAGTCTAGGTGAAGAATCTCCTCATAGTATCAGTAAAAATATTATAAACGATTCAGCAAGTGTTTGCATTCGTTGAGAATGCAATGGCTATTTAACGATATCTGGATGTTTAAGTTATCGAATTTTTGGCCTTTCAATCTTGATTAGTGTTATGTTGCTATTTCTGAATGCCTTGGAATAAACTACTGATATGATCATGAAATCAACTAGATGTGATTTTTTGACAAGTCCCAGGCATGTCATGTAATGGAACTTTTAAATCCACTATGTTGGAGTGTCTGCGTCATGTTTGTGTTCTGTTGTGTTTTGTTTCTTTTTAATCCTCATTCATTTCTGAAGAAGTCTTTATTATCAGAGAATTTCTCTTACTCTTCTCTTTTCTTCCTTCCTTCTTCTTCTGTGAAGGTTGGGGATACCTTATTTAATGTTTACATTAGAGGGTTAAATAACTGCTTAGACCAAATAAAAGTTGTATGATTTTCTTCTTCTGCTGATTGATTCCCTATCACCATGCGCCTATTTGTAGGAGTTGGCAAGGCTATCTAAAAAATTTGGGGAGAATGTTTTGGATGCCACAAAAAGGTTTGAAAAACTAATTGTAGACAAGAAAGAGATAGAAGGACTCCCAGCTACTGCTCTAGGATTGGCTGCACAAACGGCTGTATCAAAGGTATTTAACATACTGATGTAGATTTTTTATAGCTACTCTTCTGGAGCATTTAGCTTTTGTCTTTCATATGATCACTTCATGCATCTCTGTCAACTATTCCAGGGCCATGAAAATGCTACAGCTGAAAATGGGCCATGGGTGATAACATTGGATGCTCCAAGTTTCATGGCTGTTATGCAACATGCTCAAAACCGAACTTTGCGCGAGGAACTCTATCGCGCTTACTTAACCCGTGCCTCTAGTGGAGATCTAGACAATACTGCTATAATTGACCAAATTTTGAAGCTTAGGTTGGAAAAGGCTAACCTTCTTGGATACAAAAGTTACGCTGAGGTATGACTCATGATTTGTGCACTATGCTTCTTTTTCATAGGCTTAATGTGGTATTATCAGGTGAGCATGGCCACCAACGTCAGCTGTAAGGTGGATGAAGGGTTTGGAAAAGCTACGGTGGGTTTGTGTATGGCTCTGATACCATGTTGTTTGAGAGAGAGAAAGTAGTGTAAGGGTGTTAATTAACCCTAACACAAGAGAGATTTATTTATATTACTGCTCGACTCCTTACATAGCATAAATAACCAATGTGGGACAAACTCACACAACTTATTCTAACACATTCTAACAGAACTCTATCGCGCTTACTTAACCCGTGCCTCTAGTGGAGATCTAGACAATACTGCTATAATTGACCAAATTTTGAAGCTTAGGTTGGAAAAGGCTAACCTTCTTGGATACAAAAGTTACGCTGAGGTATGACTCATGATTTGTGCACTATGCTTCTTTTTCATAGGCTTAATGTGGTATTATCAGGTGAGCATGGCCACCAAAATGGCAACCGTTGACAAAGCAGAAGAGCTCCTAGAAAAGCTTCGAAGTGCTTCGTGGAATGCAGCTGTCCAAGGTAATCTGATCAGTACAATTTCAATGAACTAAATGAGCAGTGAGAAACATTGAATTTGAATTGCACCTACATGATACATACAGCTTTAAATTTAGTTTTATAACAGGATTTCATTTGCCTCTCAGAATAATATTCTGATGGCAGTTTTTTAGAATAAATTTCATTATTTAGCATTTTAAGAACACCAAAAACTTTTCCTAGTTACTACTAATGTACGTCGGCACGTACTTTCCTTTACATTCATTAAGTTGACTGTTAGTTCACTGATTATTGTGTTATTTCCCAGTTCTCATTTTGCTGAGTTGTAGAATAGGAGGTGATCATGGCGTAGTTTAACATGTAATCAATTAGCTTTGGCATGCCTGGGGGTACAAACGTGAAAACTAAGCTTGCCTTGGATTACCAAGCAATGTCTTACTTTGTTTCTGCCTTCTGGCAAGTCGAAGAGCATACTCTGTTTTGTATGGAGTTTTCTTTTTTTAAATAGCTGCTTATTCTTTTAATTTCTCATAGAACTGTTTTGAAGCATAATCCATTAAGTTTGCTAAAATTTTATAGCCGATCTTGGTTTTGTTTATGTAGATATGGAAGATCTCAAACAGTTCTGCCAAACTCAAGGTGCCCCTGAAGCTAATGATTTGACTCATTGGGATATTACCTTTTGGAGTGAGAGGCTTCGTGAGTCGAAGTACGAAATAAATGAGGTTCGGTCTCATTTTTTTTTCCCTATCTATGCAATTCCATACTAAGTTGAAATTCCTCTTTTATAAGTTGGATCTGACATGTGCCATTGTGACGTGTTATAATTCATTTCTGTTTCCTTTTAATACAAACCCTATTAACATATTGTTTCAAAGATTTAATGATATTCGGGAACAAACTTGAGTGTACCCTACTATATTGTAAGATGAAATACTTAATAAATCTTTGATAAGTAAGACGAAATACTGTTCTATGCTGATGTTTTTCATGCTTAATAGTACATATTTAGGAGGTAAAATCTGGAGCGAGAAAAAACAGTACTAGAAATGTCATTGTATTGGAAGAAGATCAGTTTCAACCTTATTTTCTTTTACTCTCTTTTTCTGTTTGATCTATTCTTATTTAGGAATTATTAAAATTGTTAAGAAAACCAAGTCTTGAGTTGGCAAAACTATTACTGATCAATTGTTTTTTGAAGCCCAATAACGGGAGATTTAATGTGCATTTGTGGACAACCGTTGAATTGTTACCCTCCATTTTATCTCAGTGAAAGCTAGTTCTTTAACCACTAGTTGATGGATAAGATAGTATTAGGATAGTTAGATTTTGATGTGTTGAGTAGTTTTAAGTGGAGTAATTAGCTTAATATCTTAATCAATTTAAGACTGACAAGTCACTAGGTGGAAGATGTTTTGTGGCACACGTCCTATGAAAGCCCACGAGGATCCCAAGCTAAAAACGAGCAAACGTGGGCCAGATCTCTGTCTGATAAACATTATTTGCCTTCTCTAATTTGACACCATACTTGGATCCTGATTAATTAATGCTTGCTTCTTAATTTGTCAGAGCCATCAGCTGCTCGCCTTTGTTAGTCTCGACTTTCAACCAATGCGCATTTTCTCTGCCTCTTAAGTTTAACTGCATTGAGCCGCATCCCTTTTGAGCTCCAACCGGCATGAACAGTTTCAATTTGAGCTCCAACCGGCATGAACAGTTTCAATTTGAGCTCCAACCAGCATGAACTGTTTGAGAACCCATCCTTGATCTTCCTCATTACTGCCACGTGCTCCACTCCCCAGCCAGGGCATATTTGCTGAGGTTCAGACTTAATTTTGACCCAGATTCTGCCTCCATTTGGAAGGCCTCCCTCCCTCTTGGAAACCTCGTGCCACTACCATGTACAGATGTTACGCGCTGTCACTCGGTGAAGTAGGAGCAAACCCACTACTAGAACTAAACTGGCCCTGAGGAGTGGCAATCAATGCAGAACGATCAGAAGGAATAGTATGCACCATAGCACCCCTCTACTCTCCTCCTGCTGAACAATGGCATAAGCCTCTCCCAAAGACGGAAATGGAACACGACCCAACACCTGCACTCTAATCTGATCATATTCCATATCAAGGCTAGCAAGAAAGTCATAAACACTCTTTCTCCAACCTCTTCAACCAATTAGCAGCATCCATAGTACAAACTGCCTGAAAACCCTGATAATGATCAAATTCCTGCCACACCCCACACAACTCAGCATAATACACAACACAGATCGATGGTGTTGATCCAACGTACAGTCTCTTCCTTAACTCAAAACACTAAGCATCATTACCCTGATGAGAATAGGTTTGGGCTGCTGTAGTCCAAATCTTATGTGGAGTATCAAGAAGCCAGAAGGTATGACGAATATCAGTCCTCATAGAGTTAAACAACCAGGTCATGACTAAAGATTTCTGAGATGTAAACTTCTTACGTGCAACGGCCTCATTAGGTTGAGGAACAGGACCCTCAATGAACTCGGACATTCCTCTAGCTTCAATAGCCAAAGTGAAAGTGCGAGACAAAATCAAATAGTTGGTACCATCCAACTTAATAGCACAGATATCGAACGGAGTGTTTTCCAATTGCCTTTCAAATTGGCTCGATACACTCTTAGCACTAGAAATATCAGCCTGAACACTTTTTGAAACTGTAGACATATTGAAATGAAACGAAAAACGATAAACAGTGCTGGAAGAAACTCAAACAGCAACAAGAAAAGTAACCCGGTGGATTTCAGACTCAAATGACGTAGAAAAGGCCTATCGAAGGCTGTCAGAGATTACCCAGTGAGTTTGAACACAAACAAAAAGCAATCCAGCTGATTTCGAAAGCCAGAAACACCTTACCAGAACTCGGCAGCAACAAAATAGTAGATTTTGAGTTTATTTAAAGTAGACCCAGTGATTTCGAGTTGCTACAGTGAGTTTCGAAGAAGACCCAATCAATTTTGTGGTCAAACAGGGTCGGTATGGAGTTTGCCGGTGGTTTTCTGTGTCGCCGAAGGTCGGCGAACGTTGTACAGTGGTCGCCGAGTCTCGCCGGAGGGTGTACAGTGGTTGTTGGAGACAGATCGAGTATGGTGTACAGTGGCTGTGATAGTTATTGAGGGTTCTGTCAAAAATGAGATCTGAAGATGACGATAGGGTCAATGTTTTAAATGGCGATAGGTGCACCGAGGCGCTATTGTCCCTGGAGCTTTAAGCGCGAGGCGCAAGGCAAGGTGCAAAATTTTTAAGAACAAGTAGAATTCTAATATAGGTAATACTTTCAACACAAGCAAACACTTATAAAACATTCAAATGTCATAAAACATAACATTTCAACAACGGTTTAGCTTTAGAGACGCAAAAAAATGATTAACGGCAATTAAATATAGACTTATAGCTGTCATAGTGTCATGCATAGGCATTAATCCTCATCATCCTCAACACCAATAATGTCATCTTCATCATCCTCATCATCATTTGACTTATATCCTTCAACATCTTCTTCTTCCTCCTCATCGGACATTTTTGGATATGACAAAATGAAGTCTAATGAAAAGAAAAACGGAGTAACAAGAAACATAGAAGAAGAAGGAAGAAGAAGAAAAAAAACTCTAGTCGACCAAAAAAAAAAAAAGAACCAGAGAAGAAGAAGGAAGAAGAAGAAGAAGAAGAAAGAGAAGGAGGAGGAAGAAGAAGAAGAAGAAGAAGACGTTACCTAGTAAGATCTGTCGATCAATCAGATTTGCTGGATGCCTTCGAATGAAGCCCTTCAAACTGGAGCAAATGTTACGGTTATTGATCTGCTGGCTGTTGCTAGGTGTGTAGGTTTATTGATCTCTGTAAGGAAATTTTATTTGGTGCACTTGGCACATGGCTTTTTTTTTATCAAGATCAAGGGTTAGGATGAAATCTGGGCAAAATACATAAAAGCGTGCGCTTCTTGCGCCTTGCGCTCCTGCGCTTAAGGTGCGGTTCTGCATTCTGCGATTAATCGTACCTCTATGAAGTGCTAATCATGCACCTCGCCTCGCCTTGGGCTTAAGAGCGCATTTTAAAACACCCGATAGGGTGACGATGGGGTGACGTTGATACCAGGATGTGGATTGCATTGTTTACCGAGGAGAACACTTGACTCACAATGATGGTGGAGAACACTCACACGACAGAGTATCGATTGGATCTTTAGCTCTGATACCATGTAAACTCAAACAATTCAATTGAGGGGCAAAAGGTTAGGGTTCTCTTTAGCAAACTTTCTCTCTCTTATTGAGAGCTTCTCTCTCTACAATAAGAGAAAATCTCCTGGGGTTTCACACCGAACCTACAGCCGCCCCACCTCTACTCCTCGCCTCTCATCCCTCCCTTGCTAGACATCTCTCAGCCTCACTACTTCTTCGTCCCAGATCGATTTTGCTTTGGGGGGGCTCTAGGCCCCACCTTCCTTCTCTCGGGCCGCTGCCCTATCCTCACAACTCGCCAGACCTTCATCCACGCCACCCACCTCCACCTCGCCAGACCTTCATCCACACCACCCACCACTTTCCACCTCGTTACCTAACTACCCACCTCTTCTGCCTCTCCTTCTCGCTGTCGCATTCCACCGCCGCCTGTTTTCCCTCTGCCTCCTTGGTTGCAGATCTGATGAGTGGTGATGCTAGGGCGGCTTGGGCCCCTTCCAGCGAATAAAGGCTTCCAATCCCGTAGGTGGCAGCTATGGAGTCTATTGAGTGGTTTTTCCGGGAGTAATGAATCGTCTTGACTCGGTGTAACTCAGCAATGGATTCGTGGGTTGACTCGGTTTACCGGATTTTGACTAGTCTTGCTTTCTTAGTTTGTAGATTGGTTTTTCTGTTCTTTGTTTGGTCAGGTGTTGTGTTTCGCCAATGATTTTCGTTGTTGATTACATCTGTGCGTCATTGTATAATGGTTTGTGTTGGGAATTTGTTGGAATTCTCTACTACTAGCTCTTGACAGGATTCAATCATCCCGACCCGAAGGTGCCAGTCTGCTTTGGTAGGTGTGTCCGAGCCGCATAGCTGTGCTCATGTCATTTGTTAGTGGTTTTGGTTCACTCCTATATTTCGATGTAATCGTTGCCGGATGGCGTCTTGAATGATATTCTTGACTTTCTCTTAAAAAAGGTTAGGGTTCTCTTCTCATTACGTTGTACTTATACGAGAGGAGAGAAGGTAAATTACATTATGACGCTATACTACCAAACTAATTACATGAGAGAATTAGTATAACGTAATTACATGAATTCCGCGTTACATCCACAACTTAACAAGTTTACTTAGCAATAAATTAAGATGATTTTTTCGTTTTCTTTCTTATTCCTGGGCTTGTTACTTACATGTTATTCCTGGGCTTGTTGGATAGGTCTCTAAATACTGTTTTGTGAGTCTTTGATAGTTTGACCAGCATATGCCTACATTGTCGGTCCTCTGTGCATGACTTGCCTGCAGTTATCTTGAGATATTAGATGTTTTCAGTTTGAATTTTAACTGCACAAAGTTTTATGTGGATTTGAATTGCCTCTCTTTCCAATACTTGGCATGTGTTGAACAGGAGCTACTGGTTGGCTAAAATCTGTTCCCGGGGTTGGAAAATTTTGCTGTACTTATTTGAATCTTGAATATGATGTATTTTTTTCCCTGCTCCTAGCTTGTAGGAGTCCAAGTGTTGCATAAAGGATCTTATGATTCTCTCGTTGAAATTATATAGGAAGCGTTGCGCCCGTATTTCTCATTGCCTAAAGTTATGGATGGGCTTTTCAACCTTGCAAAGATGCTTTTTGGGATTGATATCGAACCTGCCGATGGTTTAGCTCCGGTAGTAAACATAAATTTCTCTCTTGTTTCTTATTCCTGTTTTCTTAATATATAATCAATTTTCCATAATCTGATTTTACAATGTTAGCATTGTTCAGGTTTGGAACAAGGATGTCAGATTCTACTGTATCAAAGATTCTACTGGTAGTCCGATTGCGTACTTCTATTTTGATCCATACTCTCGTCCATCTGAAAAAAGGGGAGGTGCTTGGATGGGTGAGGTTGTTGCTCGAAGTCGTGTGCTTTCACGGAATGATGGTTCTCCTAGGTTGCCTGTTGCTCACATGGTGTGCAATCAAATGCCACCAGTAGGGGACAAACCAAGCCTTATGACTTTCCGTGAGGTAAGCGTTGTAGCTTTTACCTAACGTCGCTGGAACGTTCTTTCTTAACAAGTATTGGAAACATTTGGAGTAGCAAGCAAAAGCTTTAGCTTCTTAGTGGAAGTCTTCTCTAGGCCCCCAATTTAGAGGTCATTTGAGTTAGACTAAACAAAAAAGCATTGCATCCATTTCAATTTGCCGATTGAATAAGAAATTTCTACCTTCCAAATTCTGTACCCTTGTGGTTTCAATATCTGGAACTGAATACTCAAACGATAATTTTTTCTTTTGGTATGTTGTCCAAAACATTTTCAATCTAGAGAGGCTGTATTTGCTTTCCACTATTGTGTGTGGTCGTTCGAACAGGAAAGATGTGGAAGGATCTGGTTTGTTGGCACCCTAAAGATCGAAGGGAATAGATCTGGGCTAACTCATTTCGTCCTCTCATTTGAGAAATTGTTATCATCTTTCTAAAACTTCCATGCCATATGTAATTTCTGGATCATCTTAAATAATAAAGCTGGTTTTGGATATTGTATCCTGGAAATTGCCTTCTAGTTTTAGCTATCCCCTTCAGGTTTTGTCATTGACTTGATCTCATTACTCGTATGTTCTTCTTCCCCCTTTTGTGGCTGGCCTGCTTTGTTATTTGTAGTTTCAAATCGAATTAAATTAGCACAATGTGACGCTAAGACATACTTAGTTTTTTAGTTTTTTTTCTTGTCTTTCATTTCATTTTCATAATTACTCTACCGAGGCTTAATTTTTGCATGAATGCTAATAGCAAATGCATTGCAGTACTGCTACCATAAGTAATTTTAAATTTCTAATTGTAGTTGTTTTTCTGCAGGTTGAGACGGTCTTCCATGAGTTTGGTCATGCACTTCAGCATATGCTGACTAAGCAGGATGAGGGTCTGGTTGCTGGTATTCGAGGCATAGAATGGGATGCTGTTGAATTACCTTCTCAATTCATGGAAAATTGGTGTTATCATAGGTAATGTTGCTTCACTGCAATCTGATTTGAGGTTTTGTAGCTATTTTTGCTTTCTTCTACTTCTCCGCGTTAAAACTGGGTTAACAATGAGCGTGAAGGTAAATTATCCATGGACTGACAAAATGATTTACTCATTGGCAATTAGTAAACTTCAAACTATTGGGTGGTTGGTAATGTGGTATAGAGCAGCTGTTCATAGAATTTTTTGGTGATTTTAGAACTACTGGAAGCTGAACAAGTGCAAAGCTGTGTTTGTGGGGATATCTTTCTTTGGAGCACGTGGAAACTTCATTCTTGCATTTGGTCATGGATGTATATATGACTATAACACATTTTCCACCACACCCAGGGTGGTCTATTATCAGGGTCTTAGTTATAAAAACGTTTAGTAAAGTAATTTTTACGCATTGAGAAGGTAGGAAGGCTTCTTCCTTTCCAATCTTATAAAGCACGACTGCTGCAAATGCATGTTGGATTATTTTTCTCTCAATAAGTTTCCATACCATGTGCTACAGGGATACTTTGATGGGCATTGCAAAGCACTATGAAACTGGAGAGAGTCTCCCTGAAGATATCTATAATAAGCTCCTTGCAGCTCGAACTTATCGTGCAGGTTCCCAAAGTCTTCGTCAGGTCAGTGCAACGAGTTACTTTGTCCTTAATTTCTTTTGTTTAGATCTGGCTTTGCATGTTTGATCCAAAATATGGTCGGTATTTGGATTGTATACTTGTATTGCATTTAATCCACTGCTAGATTTTCAAATGATCTTCATTTTACTTGTATTATAAGGAAAAACCTATACATGGTCACACACTACGAGCTATTATAGTGAACTTATGTCAATCTTCCTTTGTGCTAGTGAAGCGTTTCTATTGGGTTAGAAATTTGTTGAAATAGTTTAGAAGGATCTTTCCAATATCATTGTCATGTTGCTGAGAACTGTGAGTGATGGCTGTAATTGCGGGGGAGCTTCCTAAAGATTTTTGCATATACGAGGGTATACATTCTTATACGAACTATTAAACCAAAGATTTATTAATCCTGTATTATAGATTGGTTAATGGTGGCGTTTGTCAGTTTGTGCTTAATTTTTATCAGGAGGTAGGACAAAAATAGAAACTGGCTTAGATGTTGAATGTCTAATCCAACTTTCAGACCATATTACGTGACATTTAATCAAGTGAGGAGTCCTCGTTAATTGATTCACATGGCTGTTGAGTTAAACTAGTTGTCCATATATTTGTTGAGTTTTACCTGGAATGATGCATGTCAATGATTATTTCTTCTCTATTCACTTGTACTTCCTCTTGCAATTGTAGCAAAACTTTCATTAAGCTCTGTTGTAGGATGTTCTCACTTTAATCACGCCAGATCTTGTATTTCTAACTTGACTGTCATTGGAGTAAGTGTCATGTTTTAGTCGGTTGAGTGCATGTTTGTTGCAAAAGAGGCTTATAATTTAAAAGTAATTGCACTGAATTTAATATTTCATTTTTTTTTTTTTTTGTGTTTTGTAGTTGAGATTCTCATTTCTTGATTTGGAGTTGCATACCAAGTATGTTCCTGGTGGATCAGAATCAATATATGATGTTGATCAGAGGGTTAGTAAAAGAACACAATTGATCCCTCCATTGCCAGAGGACAGGTTTCTTTGCAGTTTTCAACATATATTTGCAGGTTTGCTCTCCCTAGTAATTTCACTTTTGGTCTGAGAAATTCTCTTGTTTTACAGCTGCAATCTCATGATGATAGATATATAGGTTGATTTTCGGGGAACTTAAATAGAGGTCCTCTATCATAGACTTAATTAGGTCCCCCTCCTAGTGGGTTTGGAAACTTAAGTTCTCATCCTGAAATTTAAAAAAACCCAATAGTACCTTATTTATACAAAACATAATTTCCTGTAAATCTAATTAAAACTTAAACCTAATTTCAAAATCCATAAACCCACTCTCTCGCCTCTCCCCATCAATCTCTACGGACTTTTTCTCTCTCACCCATCCTTGGCGGCGGACCTACAAGTTCCCATTTCAACAGTGAAGGGTTTGAAAACATGAGATTTCTGCAAATATTCCATGAAACTTGTAAGCAACTCTACAGACTAATATACCATCTATTTCATGAAATCTCTCTAAATCATCCACTAAACCAAAATTTCAACAACACAACTATACCACGAAAAATCATGATAAAATCATGAATTTGCAGCATTTTTGTCATGAACCCAAATTCATGATAAAATTTTCAAACAATTGTGGTAAACATAATAAATTAGTTCACCTTTAAATTTGTATATGTAATTGTATCATGAACTAGGTTAAATAAATCATGTATCTTTGGGTTCAGTAGCATGAGAATGCAATTTATCTTTATTTTTACAGCAAATAAACCATGTTCACCGTATGATTCACCTTACATGGTAAACAAATTAACCATGACTTCCTGTGTGGAAAATCATGAGGAATAGTGGAAGGGAAATCCGGATCGAGCAAAAATAACAGAGATACAAACAGATTTGTGAATGAACCATGTTCACTATATAAATCAGTAATCACCTACTATGATAAACAAATTAATCATCTAGGGAGAACGAGAAGGAGCGGACGAAGATGCGTCAAGCCTTTCAAACCCCAGCTACCGCCGCCCATGTTTTTCGTGGATCGAAAACACAACTCAAGAATTTACATCACAAGTTGAAGAAGGGAAAAAAATGTTGGTGATGGTTGAACGTGGAACAACAGTAGAGAAAATAAAGCACACCAAAGAGCCAAAACTTGTCTTAATGGAAATCTCTGGTGAGGGGAACCCATGTGGCACATATTCGTCTACCAGAAGATCCGATCGAATGAGGTCAGATCCACAAAATGATTGCAACGGTTGACCCGATCCCTCTATTCTCTTTTCCTTCAAACCCCAGCCACGTCGCTCCAGATCTGTCCAGTTGTTTTTCGCACAACCTGAATCTGTAATCCTCCCCATTTGATCGACGACTGTGGTGGTGGTGGCTCTCCCTCTCCGTCTTCTCCGGGTCACCATCTCAATCTAGAGGGAGAGAGGAGAGAGAGAGAAGTTTTAGGGTCTCCATCCAGAGAAAGAGAGAGGAGAGAGAGTGGTTTAGGGTAAATTGAACGCACCAGATATTAATTAACATTTATAGGGAAAATGTGTTTTGAGTGAAAAAGGTATAATGGGGCATTCAACCAATTTCGGGATTAGAATATATTCTAACCCACTAGGATGGGGACTTAAGTAGGATCCCCAAACAGGAGAGCTATTTGATTTTATTTTCCTAACGTGTTCCTTTGAAGCGTGTGTCTTCTCCATTTCAGGTGGATATGCTGCTGGATACTACAGTTACAAGGTATTTGTTTTTATTCGTTTACTGTATTTTGTATATTTGGGTCCTTCTTGTTCCTTTTGTTTTCTGTTTTACTTTTTATATTTCTGTTCTGTGGAAGGTTGAAGAAGATTTGGATTATTTTTATTCCATGTTACCCTCCCTCCCTAGATTGGTTTTCCATTGCTTACCGATGTTACGATTTCTGGCTTTTGTTCTGGTGATGGTTTTTTTTATAGCAATCGTCATATTTTGCAGTGGGCAGAGGTGTTGTCTGCAGATGCTTTCTCAGCATTTGAGGATGCTGGATTAAATGACGAAAAGGTACGATGGGGAAGGCTGTTAATTGCTGTTTAGATCCTTAAATGCTGAAACGATCATAAGACAAATTATTGAAATTGCTGTTTTGATCATAGTAATAAGTTATTCAAGTTAACTGATTGTTCCATCAATATCCATGGCCTTTGTGTTGCAATATAAATGGATTGTTTCATGGTTTGGCATATGTCTCTGTATACTTGCATTACTGAATGTTTGGCAAGGACTTCCTGCATTAGTGGCTTTCTCAAGTTGAAGGTTAAATCTCACTGTGGATATGGGAGTTTACATGAATCCGTTTACATAATTGACCTCTAATTGTTTTAGCAGTTGTGGAGATATGAAAGTTAGAGGGAAACTAGGAAGGTGAGTCATGGCTAATTTGGCAATGGTACTACTATTTTGGATCGGTGGAGGGTGAAGTTTTGGCATGATGTTAGGTCAAGGTACTTGTCCAGGACAGTCTCCTCCCTTGTATTTGTATAGCTAGGGTTAAATAATGCGACACTGGCTTATGCCAATTGGGGAGTTCAATTTCAGAGTTCGGTTCATCAACGGGTACATTGAGGAGGTGCACTAATATTTCGAGACGAGCTCATAGTTTGGGAGGAGCAGATGAGTCCTGTGTTATTATCGTGGAATACAGGTGCAAAGATTTGTGTGGCACAAAAAGTTGGTGCTTTGTTTCGTGTAATAATCCATTAAGATCTGGCACAAGAATGGAACACTTAGAGTGCATTCTCCATTTTTGCTGGGAGTTGCTGTTTATGCACTTAGTTAATTAACGTCAAATATGCTGTTACTTAAACCATCTGTGAACAATCTGTGAATTTTTTTATGGCTCTAGTCAACAGCTCTGGTTTACTTGTTTCGCGAAATTTGAATTGCCCATGTTACCAAAGGATAGTTCAGAAATGATAAATTAATGGAATATTACGTGTCTTGCAACAGGCTATCCAAGAAACAGGGAAAAGGTTCCGGGAAACAATACTTGCTCTCGGAGGCGGAAAACCACCATTGGAGGTTAGATACGATATTCTCACTCCCTTTTCCCCCTCAAAGTTCTATATTAGTTGCTCAACGGGATAAATTTCCGATGGCCAAGCTCCCTACTGATGCTGCTATCAAGGTTTTGAATCCCATACCGTACCGCCGGTACATACCGGTAACTTGCACCTCGAATACCGTCCCGGCTCCAATACCGGTGATTACCGGCAAGTACCGGACATTCTGGCGGATTTTGGATGAATTCAGATTGATTCCTGCCGGTACAATATTTTCACCGACGGCGGCTGGAATCAGATCAGATCAGAACCACATAGAAAGAAAGAGAGAGAGTCGGAAAGTAGTTAATAGCACCTTTTTGCCATGGCATGGCTGATTGTGGGGGAGAGAGAGAGGGGCAGAAGCCCAGCAAAGAGGGAAAAGTAAGAACATAAGTTAGGAAAGGGTTTATATATGGGAAACCTAAAACGGTACAACCACCAAATTAACCCTTTAATGCTCAGCTTGACCTGTTCTACACGTTGGTAGATATGGGAGTTAATAATAATTTCTTTTCCGTTTTGTACAGGGAATTATAATTATATACTGAGTTTAATTTTTGGTGTTTAATAATGAAAGTTTATTTAATGATGAATTGAATGGTATTGGGAAAATTTGCGACTTATAACTATATAAAATAGTGGTAGTGCTAAATCCGAAACGGTACCCGGTATTTGACCGGTATCGGTACGTACCGTACGTACCAACAGAAAAACCGGTACCCAAGTTGGTACGGGATTCAGAACGTTGGCTGCTATGCCCCATTGATCTTCCCACTGTTCTTTTCTAAACTTTTGTTAGCCACAGAGCCTGTTGTTCATAACTAACATGCTTACTTTGTCTAGGTGTTTGTTGAATTCCGAGGGCGTGAACCTTCTCCTGAGGCACTGCTTAGACACAATGGGTTATTGTCAGTCTCAGCCTCTGCTTGAAATGCCGATGTTTGTCGGTCTCTGCCTCTGCTCAGTCACATTCGACATGGAAGCTTTCGGCATGCTATTTGTCTCACTTACAATTTAGTAGAGATAGGGCCCTACATCCATTGTTATAGATGTTTTTTATGCCTTTAGTACACAAAGTATAGACTTTGTCGCTGGCCTTATTTTCTTGACTGGTGGCTTCTTTTTTACTACTGTATAATTCTTTCTTCTTTTTTTTACTTTCAAAAAAAAGAAAAAGAAGACATGTACATGTGGTGCTCTCCATTAATATATGGCCAAGTAATGGATCGGTAAATTTTACGTACGCATTGATTAAGGTGTTTTTTTTTTTCACGGCTTTTTATGTGATGTATTGTGATAGAGTGACCTGCCTCAAAATCACAATAAACTGGTTTTTTGGCTTATCCGAAAATTCCATTTAAGTGCACGAAGTTAGTGTTTAACAAGAACATCAATCAACCTATACTGAGGCCTACTTTGGCAAAGAAAGAAAAAACTGGTTTTTTGGTTTATTGGATTATCTGGAATAAACCAATGGAGCGAATGTGCTTTGGATTAATGGTTTATTGGTGTGGTGGATAATTATAGATCTACAAGGGGGAAAGTGCAAATTACCAACCCAATAAACCAAAAAACGAAAACACCAGTTTTAATCCAAAGCAGTCCCGAGAGGCTGAACTGCCTTCACTCCTTTTCTATTTCCTAGAATTTTTTTTTTTAAACAGAGAGAGAGAGAGAGAGAGAGAGAGAGAGATTCCTGAAACATGGAAAATAGGAATATGGGTATTTTATATTTTTGTAATTTTAAAAAAGATTGAATTAGTTTTACACAAGTTTTACTTTTTTAATTCACAACTGCGTAGATGTATCTTCCCTTGCATAGAATAGGAACATAGATATGCGAAAATTACTTTGACGAGTCGCAATAATAACGGATCAAAAAAAAAAAAAGATACTAGTAGTGATAATGCCAAAATTATTTTTTATTGTGCCAAAACTATTTTTTATTGTATCAAAACTCTAATGCATAAAATGCATGTATATTGCACACAAGTACAAGCATTTTATGCATTAGAGTTTTGGCACAATCAAAAATAGTTTTGACATTATCACTACCCTAAAAAAGTCACAATATAACAAAGATGTTTGGAAAAAATAACAAAATTGACGAAGGAAAATAGTGAGGGGTTGTTTCCATATTGCTAAAATCAACATTTGCTAAAATTAACAGTTAATTTTAACAAATGGCTTCTCATTTGCTAAAATTAAATTTTTTTGCTAAAATCAACTGAGCAAATGTTAATTTTATCTTATGGAAGCTGCTTGGTCAAGATTTAGGTAAATACTATTCCCTCCATCCCAAATTGCTGGTCCTTCTTTCCATTTTGGGATATCCCAAAATATTTGTCCCATTTCTAAAAACATTCATCAAAACAGGGTCACTTTCAATCCATCAAAATAGGGTCACTTTCCAGATTTACCCTTAAAAAGTACTTTTTCCATCTCAATCGGGTTGCCCATTATCTTTTATTTTATAACGGTTCTTAATATTTTGAAAACTTTGTATAATAATACTAATTGATATCTATCAAACAAGATCCATATTGCATACGTTTTGAGTTTCATATAAAAAATTAGCCCCATAAAATTAGCCACAATAATATAGACTGGATTTAAGGGCAGAACAGAAAAGACAATATGAAATTTACACCCCTTAAAAACCTACTTCCCCAAAAGGGACAGGCAAATTGAGACGAAGTGAGTAAATCAGTAGTGTGCTATTTGGGAGCCAGGGCCACCCTGTTTGCCTCTGAATTGGAACCTCTTCAACTTCATTATTTTGAACATTCATATGTTTTACATTCCTTAATCTTAAATGTTCTAAATCTTCTTGTCTATGTTGTAAACTTCCTCATCAATATCCCACTTGGATTTCGTAGTGACCTAAATCACTACATCTTAGTAGTGATTTCGATTGTGGACATTCCGAAATTTTAATTTGGAAGCGAAACCGTTTATTTTTTCAAGACTGTCGAACACCTTATAGGTGTCAAAATATTATAATCATCGGAAATTAGTAGGCACACCACAGAGACAAATTTACTACTAAATGTATTTTCCAAATCATTTTACAGAATAAAGTAAAGTAGGGGTGACCTCAATAGTGTATTCTCCAAAAATTTCTCTATAAAATCCGAACGTGGCTATGCATACAGACGCACCCATATGCAACACGTATGCAAATATCTGAACCGTTCATTCCAACAATCAATGGTTTGGATCTTAATTATTCTTTGACCGGTCAAAGAAGTTTCTTACCGATCAAAGAGTAAATAACATTTGGACCGTCCAAAAGTATTTTCGACGGTTGCAATGCACTCCAATTCCGGAAGTAATTTTAGTAAAAAGCCATGCTACCCAAGGTTGTCAATCTAGTACCGTACCGGCCGATATGTATCGGATTTTACTATAAACGGTACCACTCGGCTATAATTCCGTGCCGTCCACGAGGTATTGGCTCGTGGTGGACTTATTTACTTTCTCGTACCCAATTGGCTAAGCCCTGCTTGAAAAACCGTTGGGAAGCGGCACAAAACCAATTCATCGTCCAGGGCAGGGGGAATAACCAACGCTGTGAACGCGGGGATAGCAGTGCAATCAAGCAGATTGGAAGAATCGTGATTTCATATATCTCACTCACATCACATCTCCCTCGATGTCTTTGATTTCCTCCTCCAATTCGGTACACCGTCCAATTCCACTCCCCTATTTCTTTTTCCCTCTCAGATATTATTCTTGTCTCACAATTTCAGTAGCATAAAGGATCGTACTTGTTTTCGTCGTCGTCGTTGTTGAGATGCAAAATTCATACTCAGCGGGTAGCAAACTGCATGTATTTTCTACATCAGTAACAAAAAATTTAATATTATATTGCTAAGGATATGATATTGTGTATATGCCTACCTCTCATTTAATTTCATACCCATGACAAGACATGGTCGATAACTTGAAATTTTAGGGGATTTTTTCACAGCAATGTATGTTAAATTTCTTGGGTGGAGTAACCTCTAGAATATATTAACCAAGCTTGGGTGGCCTAGATAGCCGATGTGGGATTTAAAACTTCCCCTCATGTGCAGCCCGGATGCACGTGGAGGTACGAATTGAGGAGACTGAAAGATTTGACACGGGCGATAGAGATTTGACCACATGCGGCACCCAAGACCTAGCTTTGATACCATGTTAAATTTCTTGGAGGGTTCCAACCTAAAACCAATTGGCAATAGGTGGAGTAATCTCTAGGATATATTAACCAAACTTGGGTGGCCTAGATAGGCGATGTGGGATTTAAAAATGTAGGAATTTTATAAGTATTTTTTCATACAAGGAACTTGCAAGCCCGATAGAAATTTTCCAAATTAACGTGAAAAACTAGTATAGCTAGTGAGAATATTTGAGGTTGTGCAGGCCCGGGTAACCCTTGCGTCCTCTTGGGTCTGCCCCTACTTGTTGTTAAAGGAATTATTGTTCGTTCACTATCTACCATTTACGGCCATACACAAGGTCCAAACTAGTATTCTTTGCAAACCAGAGATCCGATTCAAGTAATGCTTAGTTGAAGGTATGAAAAATAAACGTAAATCTCTTGTGAGAAGGGACCTGATTTACTTGAAAATGTCCAAGGAACAGTAAGTTTGAACTCAGTTGATCTTTACTTCTCCGGAAGGTAACTGAGCGTCGACTATCAGCTGATTAGCAAGTTTTATAGTTTCTACGGCCATTGTGATTTACTGTACCATGTTTTTGTTTAAGCAAATAAATTGGTCAATGGTCATACATATCTCGTTTTGGCTACTGACCAGGGTTTTAAAAAACTGACATTAACGGGTTTTAGGGTGACCGTTTTGATTACAGTTACGAATAACGGTGGTACGAAAAAATCACAGCCTGTTACGTATCACGATTCACATATGGGTCCGTAACGGCTGTTACAGACCTTTACACATACAGATTCCTCAGAAACAGCTTTTCTCCATTTTTCCCCCCTTTTCAGACCCTCCATGTTCTTGTACAGTGCATGTTGTATCTTTATGATGATATAAATAAAATGAATGGTGGTCGGATAGTAATGTAATGTTATCAACATATTACTATGCTAGAATGCTACTCCCGTCCCTTTTTAAGTAATCCGCTTGGGAAACGTGCATTTTTGTGGACGTTAAAAAAGGCACTTCCGTAGAACGTTTTTAATTTTTTTTTGCACCAAATTAAAGTACTCAATGAGCACTTTAATTTGGTATAAAAGAATTTAAAATTATATAAAGAAATATATGTTTTTTAGAGGTTTGAAATTGCACGTATTCCCGTATGGATCATTTAAAAAGGGACAAAGGGAGTAGTAATTAGTGTGGTAATGGTAATACTTTTGTGTCGTCGTAGTACGTTTGTGTAATTGTGCACCTTGGACCACAGTGCTATTGTTATGGTATTTGCATCAATGTAACAATTGATTTTAGTATTCCCTTTCTCATATCCTACTACAAAGCCTAGTTTGTTAGATAGTGAGTTCCATCCCCTATGAAAATATCAATATTAATTGCAGTAAAAAGCTATGTTTGATTCAATGAATCAATCAATCTCACAAAACTAGTCCTAAAAGTCAGATATTTGCTAAAAATGTCTGAAAGCTATTAAATTTTGTCATCAATAAGGTTAGAACATGTGTATGAATGAATTTTTTTAACATTTTCTAGTGCTTGAGAAAAAAATTCATGAGTGTGGTGTCCGATTCCCGTTACACAATGAACGATACTCCCAATATGTCAATATCTGTTACTCATGACTGCAGCCGCGATTTAAAACCATACTGCGGACAGTTCATGTTCATAAAGTCATTTTCCTTTATGAGGTTGATGTCAAGGAGCTGAGATACCCTTCAGCTAGAATGCCACAAAACCTCATTTACCAATTTATGTGCCTGCTTCAGTGAAGGAGCTTTAATATTGACTTCACCCTACGATCCATCTCTTGGGGGTTTTTGCCATGAATATCGTTTGAGCATTTCTTCCCAAAATAATGTTTGAACTTAAGATGCGATATCTGCACCATCTTTTATGATGCTAATGATACATTGATACTATATTTGCACCATCTGTTTATCCATTCCTGGATTGAACTCTAGTAAGTACACCATTTGAACACAAATTTTTCCCTGATTGTTGTTGGCCTTACGACATATGACACCGTCGGTTTTTGGCATAGATCTTGCTAACATCATCTCACCTGGATGTCTGATTTCTGTTGATGAAAATTGTTGAGGCACCAGTTTGAGTAATCTCTCCAATTTGTTATAATAATGACAAGAATGTTATGCGGGACATTGCCTAAACGTATCTGGTAGTTCATGGCCGTTGCTGGAGTCCCTCTGGTTTTAAAAAAATGGAATTGACATCAAGTGGCATTAGCAATTGAGGGATCAACCATGCTTTATGTTATGATTGATATGCCTGAACTAATCGTCTTATGCAACTAAATGAAATCTCATCTACCCAAAGAATTATCTTGGTTGTGGAGGAGCAGGTTGTGAAGGGAAAGGGGATTCCTCTGTTGGTGTTGTAGTAGGTGGATGAGCCATTTGCCTCTCCATGGAGAAGCAATTAGATACTCCAAAGCTTAAGGACTTCATGTAATCAGATGCATTGTTCTCTATAATCAATGCATCCTCCAGCTCTCGGACAATGTCAACCATGCATGGTCTATTGGCAGAGAAGTTCTCAATACATGCTAGTGCCACCTCCACCACTCTCCACATGGCCTCTGCGTGGTACCCTCCCTTTATGCTAGGATCCACGATTTCTTCAATTCTTGAATTTCTTATAAATGGTTTTGCCTGTATGCAGAAGGCGCTTCATTAGTATTTGTGTTCCTTTTAAGAGATCAAAAAATTAAATGTTTTTTACGCACGATTTCGAGGAGAAAATAGAAATTATAAATTCCAAGAATGAGTAGCTTATAGAGACAGGTTAGGACTTAGTTTCCTTAAATATGTCCATAAGTAGTTTCTACTGAGTATTTTGTCAGCTGAATTGCATGCTAGGCCAGGACCAGAGTTGGACGAAGCATTCGATGTAGGTAACTGAACCTTGCGTCCTTGACTATATTATGGTGTGTAATACTGACTTGTATCAACTTAATTTTCCTGGACGTAACTACAATATCAGAGTGTTTTTTTCTCTAGGAGATGAACCGGCAAGAATTGGTTATGCATGTCCTATTGCCTAACCAATTATGCGTTGACTTTTGATTTTGTGTTGACAAAGCCCATAGTTCATGCCTCTAAGGACATGAGGAAGTTATGCAGCAAAAATTCCAGTGTAGAATAACTTGGATTAAGGTCTGGAAGAATGCATGCTTCAGGGGTCTTTAGGTGTGGCATGTAAAGAGAAACATTTTGAGTGGAAACTGCATGGTAGGTAGACCGTTGAAGCATAAACTAATCCATACCCATTCAACCAAGCTCCACTCGTCCCGTGGCCTGTGGATGTTGAGAGGCTCTCGTCCAGTTATCATTTCAAGCAGAACAATACCAAAGCTGAAGACGTCACTCTTTGCAGATAAATGATGGGTAGAATAGTACCTGAACAATTTTTAGCACACAACAAATGGAGCAGTGGTTAGTATTTTTTGTGTGGTTAAACTGGTAAATCCACATCGTGTTTAGTCAATTAAAGGTAAGGAACGGCATAGAAGTCGAAATGATGTATCTAAGAAGGCATCCATACTCTGGATCCAAGTATCCGGCTGTCCCTCTTACTTCCAGAGAAACACCACTGTCCCCTTCTTGAGGAGCATATTTTGAAAAACCAAAGTCTGCCACTTTGGCGCACATGCTTTGATCTAGGAGTATGTTACTCGATTTCACATCCCGATGTATGACACAGCGCCCAGCAAACGTGTGAAGATATGTCAAACCTGAAATGTGGAACTGCTTAGAAGAAGAAATTGATAGCAATTCAATTTTTGTTACATTGATCAAAACAATTATCGGGTGAGATGATCAAGTGAGGTAATTTTGTTGAACTAGAGAAGTTGAATCAATGAAAGACTAGGTGGGCTGGACTCTTGGTCCTTGATTGAGCAGCACTAACTGCATATGAATTTCTTAGATTTGTATCCATGCTATATCTTCCCCTATCTTTCTACAGGTGGCTTAGACATAACTTGTCATTTTAATAGGATGGTACCAAAGTTGTCAATCCCAAACCGTACCGGTACCAAAACGGAACACACAACTAGGCATTCCGTAACACTCTCAATACCGGGCTGTTCCGGTTAATACTGGCCGTACTGGCATGTTCCGGGGTGTTTCAGGAATCTCCAGGCATTCTGTTCCGGTATAGAAGGACTTCAGTTTTTGTTGACGTTGATACAGATCCTGGGCTTCACAGAAATTAAAACCTGGGAGCCCATCTATAAACTTTATTATATCCTTCCCTATTGAGAATACTTTCATTTAGCCCTAGAATCACTAATCAATGAGAATGTATTCGTGGGTTCTCTGGTGATGGGAAGCATTCCTGGTTGAAGTTCCTGCTCCTCTCTCTCTTTCCGTGAGTGGTCTAAGTACTGTTAGCACTTTGTTTTGGCTCTAAACTAGTGAAATAGATGGGTATCTGGGACCCTGTAGTGCCCAAAGGCACTGTATCAGTAGTGCCCAATCAGAGCCGTCCAATAGTGTTTTCAGTGGTCTAGATTTCAAATATTATCCTACATGTAAGATGCTTACCTTACATGTAAAATAATCTAGACCATTGATTGCCGAATTGACAGCTCAGATTGGGCACTACAGGGTCCCGGGTCCTGATGGATGGATAGATGACGGTTTATTGTTTTGAACTCTGATTTATACCGTGTTTATTGCTCTGAGCACTTATGTTTGGAAACATTAAATTCCTTACTACTTGTTTTATTTTTCTACTTCAAGTTTTGCAAATCGGTATAAATATTTGAAACCTATAGTATATAACAAGTTTATTGCGGTAAATCCAAAATGGTACCGAGATAGAGACTGGTATCGGAACGTACAATCCCAACAGAGAAAATGGTACGCTGACTGGTACGGAATTAAAAAAAACTTTGGATCGTACTGTGCGATCAACCGTCAGTTTTGGGTTGATGGGTATTCTAAACAAACTTCAGTAGCCACTTGAAACTCATCTCCACATTTTCCTTCTATCAGTATATCTGTATATTTATGATCTTATTGGTTCAGGACTTCAGCCGCAGTCGTACTACAAACACTACAAATAGTGCTGACACCTTCATCCAGTCTTATAAATACTTGTACTCTTGCCACAATCTGATGAATCCTAGGTGCTAGATGTGCTGTTCTGAGCCTACGATCTTACATCTCCACATTTTCCTTCTATCAGTATATCTGTATGTTTATGATCTTATTGATTCAGGACTTCAGCCGCAGTCGTACTACAAATAGTGCTGACACCTTCATCCAGTCTTATAAATACTTGTACTCTTTCCACAATCTATGGCACTGATGAATCTTAGGTGCTAGATGTGCTGTTCTGAGCCTACGATCTTACCTTACTTTACTCACTGCCCAATACCACAAAAGTGCTATTTTCTTCCTAAGCTATTGACGTACTTAGCAATGGCCAATGAGTTCAATGTTAAAGACTTCAGTTTGCCTGTCCACAGTTGACAGTTGGGCAGGATTTTTCTACTAACATCTCGGTTTCATAGAAACTTGAGAAGCCACAAAGGGTAGCTTTGTCAATCTGTATATGCACGCCACTCTTAGAATTTTCTGTTCCTTTACCACAGGTACTTTGTATAGATGGAACTCTTCTATACATGTTGGGGAAATCTTCAATCTCTCAAATTCCACAGATGATTGATCTTGTTGTCTGCCTTCATATTCAGACCAGGTAGATTAATAGGTTTCAGCTTTCTCTTTTGAATTGAGTACCTATGTCGTTAGTCTGGATGCGAGGTCTTTCATCAGTTCTTACACCTATTCTGTGCAACCTATTGAGTCCTCTATTTCCCGTCACATCCTCTTTCAGAGTTTGTCTTAGAGTAAATTGATTGTGGCTTTAAACTGTTGGATCTTCTTTCCTGTGTTCTCCCTTGTATCGGCTTCCTTCATCTTATGATTCCTCCTTGATATTATCTACAGTTCTGTTTTAATTTCTCGCTATTTCTAGCTGATTTGGTAGAAGAGTGACGTGTAGATAAGGGGTGGCAAAACTATCTTTGACCTTGCTCAGTTCAATATTTAATCTCAACGCACTAGCGGATCTGAGATGCGTGTGTGTAGGCACTTGTATGCTTCCCTGATAGGCCCACCTGTGGCTGTATACCATGTACCAAATCAAGCATAGTATATTTCATGGAATTAGATTGAGAAATGTTCTTAATCAATCTGGATAAGACTAAGTTGGCCACTAAAGGCACAATAGAGTTTGTGGCTTTAAATTTTGCAGGGAATTCTTGAATGTGGCCGAAGTTCCTGAAGAAGACAGTATCTTTGCCTTGAAGGCTAGAAAACTACACATTTTGGGCAGAAATACTGACTCCATTAGTATGAGGCAAGAAATGCTCTAACAGTAGTCATGGTTTGACATTCGCATATTTGTCTGTCCTCTCTTTGGTGGGTATTTTGTACAGTTGCATTTTCTGCTAGTATAATTACATGAAACTTTTCCCTTTAAGTCTTTGTTGCTCTGATAGATTCACTTTGCATGCCTGTCAATGGTTTTCAGATACATTTTCTGCTGGTACAACTACAACAACAATAACATAACCCATCTAGTCCCCAATCATTCGGAGTATGGGCGGGGGATGATTGGAGACAGACCTAACCTTTGGCAATATGCACAAAGTGGCTACCACTGAAACAATGGCCCCCCTAAACCTCCAAGAACCGAGGAGCTACAGGGACGTTTTGCTGCAGAACCATACCCTCAAATCAAAGCCGAAAGGCATCAGGGAGGGTAGGCCTAGAGACCCAAATTAATTTCTGTGCTCATTACCATGCTTCTGCTGGTAATCTTGTTAAATGATATTCCTCCTCCTTTTGGTTCATGTTTTCTGTTTTTTATTGTTTGGGACATTAGGTTTTCTCTTGCATCCAAAAAAAATAAAGATAGCTAATATAAAGAAAGCTAGTCGCTGCTATATCCATTCCTACTGTATTAACATCAGTTTGACCAAATGTGACAAAAACCATGAATGCTACAAACTGTGTGTTACTTGCCTCGAGCAGCACCAAGAGCGATAGAAAGTCTTGTTGGCCAGTCCAGAGGAGTTCGTTTTGCTGCTTCCTCTGTTAAAAGATTGGTGAAGGATAAGTAAGTATCGTTAAGAAGTATGTACTTAGAGAACAATCGATTTAGAAGAGTACCATAAAGGCAATCCTGTAGGGAGCCATTGGACATAAAGGGGTACACAAGAATTTGTTGGTCATTTTCGCAACAGTAGCCCAGGAGTGGAACCAAATTTTCATGTTGAATTGCTGATAGAAGATTTAGCTGTAGAGAGTATTGGTAGCTAGTTAGTTACTGTCAATTGGCTTGCATGCAAAACAGGTAAAACTCAAACACATATGTTGGTTTAACTGATTGTGATTGTGGAAATAAGCTCCTAGTTAGGAAAAAGTACAAAGAACAGTTATACTTATTTCAGTTTTCAGGTGGATTAAAAACGCATTACTATTGATGGACTATGAACAAGGGAAAGAAACTGATAAAAACCTGATTAGTCATTAAATAGCTGATTCTGCTGTTGGAATGTTGGGTTGGAAATGATCATGGAACAGTTGATTACATAAAACACTATTGCTACAGATACCAGAAAAATCTACACCACTCTCGCAGTGGGATAGGTTTGGTCTCTACCTACACTCGTTTTGAGTATGGACTGGATTTTTGGGTACACATTTTCAGTATCCCTAACATTTCCCCATGTAAAAATATCTGGGAGCTTGACATTTTGATAAACTATGTGAAATATTTGGATCTTTTTACGATAAATTGTAGATTGGTGAGTCTAAATATAGGAGTGACAACCCTAAAAGCCGTTGTCTACTACTTTACCTCATTATCGAATTCCCGTGTTCCTTGAGTTGAAGTGGCTGAACGGACCTTTACTGCCACTTCCTGACCATCATGTAGAGTACCTCGATAGACAGATCCAAAACCTCCTTCGCCTATCAAAGTTTTGTAGTTTTGGGTGGCAGCTTCTATAGATTTCAGAGTGAAGTTCTCTATGGTTATTGACTTCGCAATAATATCATCAATGCTGGGCAAGGTAAATATAAAATCTGCAATTTAGGAAAAGTTCATTCAGAGACCATTTTCCCCATCGAGTAAATAGACGAGAAAAATAAATGAACTCACAAAATTGTCAGAACCCAATGACTGAGTAAACTAACAATAAGCAAGGTATTCGGTCAATTGTTGATGGAAAATAAAGTTTTGAGATCGTCAACCACCAATAAGATAACAAAGAATTTGAGTCGAAGTCACTGTAAAGCGAAGTTCCACAATGCCTGGGTACCAAAGTGGGAGTAATATGAAATATATAAGCGTGAGGGCATCCTCACTTTATGAGCTAGCTTTTGGGTTTGAGTTCCACCCAAGACTGTGTAACATGGTATCAGAACTGGGTTCCAAAGATGGGTAAGGTGCGTGTCTCTCTTGCACGGTGCAGGTGCTGCCGAGTGAGCACGTTGCGCGTGAGGGAGGGGGTAAATGCGAAGTCCCACATCGCCCGAGTATCAAAGTAATATGAGATATATAAGCGTGAGGGCACCCTCACTTTATGAGCTAGCTTTTGGGGTTGAGTTATACCCAAGACCGTGTAACAGTCACAATGGATATGATTTGTCTTAAAGACCCATGTATTATATTGGGAAATTCTAGAGGGAAGGAGAAACTGGTGCACTCACCCTTAGGCAATGGATGTCTTTTTCTGTCGAATTTTCTCTTTTTGTATAAGCAAACAACAAAAATTGCAACTGCAACAGTGAGTAATACACATCCAACTGCAACTATGTCAATGACTATCTGATGTACCGAATGTGAGGATCCTTGACCACCACATATTCCGTCACTGAAACAAACAACAAGTTGAACAAAAAACAACAATAATAGTAAGAATAGTAGCAAGGTTCTGAAACTCGCTAGGCGCTCCCAGGGTGGCGGGCACCTTCTAGCTTCCAAGCCGAGTACTTGGCGTCTAGACGGGTGACTAGTCGGGCTAGTCAGCGAGGGGCCTTCTAGCGCCTAGGCGGCGAGTACTCAGCCTTCCAGACCTTCTTTTCGAACACTAAGTGGTAGTAATAACAACAACAATAATAAGCTTAAATTTCATACTCTGTGGTAAGTCTTGAATTGTTAAAGTTGGCAGGAAGCTCTTGACTAAAATGAGGATTGCATCCAAAATACCTGAGGAAGCCAATAGATATTGAGTTTGGTAATGTGGACTTTCTTTATTGCAGGAGTTCAGAACAAGACAGCTGTAAAGTTCTGCTAGTTTATATATAACGACAACAAATCAATGCAATTTTCTTACAGTGTTTTCAAATATGGAAGGGAGATAAGAGATTCTGGAATATTCCCCATAAGATCATTGTGGCTTAGGTCCCTGATACACAATGCAGAAGAAGCAACAATCATGAAATTAGCTTACGTACGCTACTGGTATCATGTATTTAATCATGAGTTTTAGGTGGAAAATATGGAGAAAAGAAAATAGTTGAATGTGAAAGTGTTGAGCGTATATGCTTTTGGTAACTTGGGTTGTGACACATTGCATATGTTGGTGCACCTATATTGCAGAGATTATTTTCTGCAATATTGAATTTGGCTACTCCTTAACTATAATGTAAGGATGGATTTGGCTTTTTGCTTATATAGATTATAGATGCTGATTGACTTTGTGCCCTTCTTTAATCATGGTATGTCTACAGACAGGGCATTGCTGAATGTGATGTTATAAACCCTAGCACTACAAAGGGTTTAGTAGTTGTCTAGTTGAGAGTTATCTTACGGAGCTCATTAAGGTTTGCATTGTTGATGGTGAAGTTCATTGGGAGGATATTAACAGAGGAATAAGGCAACCAGAACGTTTGGTCTGCTTTGTTGGAATGAAATTAAAGCAGCAATAAGGTAACCTTGAACTATTTAATCTCTATAATACGTTTAAATATGGTAACCAAATCAAAATGCCTCTCATCCAATAGATCGTGTAAAAATAAAACTTAAGGGGACAAAAACATTTTTTTTTTGTTTAGCTGTCACATGGTAGTATGATGTAAATGTCATGTATTTCACACAATAACTTGAAAGGCCTTGTTCGTTTTGAGTTAGGGAGAGTAGATTACACTGATGTCAGCATCGAAAAAACTGGAAATGCAGGGATGGTGCCAGTGAAGCCGTTGTTGCTCAAGTTCCTGCATTCCATAAGCGAGTACTTAGCTACATACACTTCTTTACATCATGGTCAATTCAACAACAAATAGAGTTGAGAGTCATACAGTTCCTTTAGGTGGGTCAGCTCAGTCATACTGGGGGGGAGTGGTCCTTTGAATTTACTGAAAGAAATATTCCTGGAAAAAAGATTCGGCAGGTTCTGTTGCTAGTTATTACTGTCTTCTGGTCAAGTTATAATTAAAAAAAAAAAAGACACCGCAACCATGCAGAATTGTGATGGTGCTTTTTCGGAGTAACCGATGTAGTTCGACCTGCTAGAAGTTCAGAAAGAGGAATTGGAACTTACAGTGTTGTGATGACTAAGGAATCATTGATGGCCTCACAGTATAGACCTAGCCAAATAGGAAGACACGGATCTCCATGCCAGCTATTCAAGACCTGATTGTTTTGGTTATGCCCCATCAACTCATTCCTGACCTCCATAATCGCATGCACTGGAGAGAGAGAGAGAGAGAGAGAGAGAGAGAGAGAGAGAGATTAGTGATTTTATTCAGGGGGCACGGGTGCTGAAAATGGACAAACAAATAAATCCGGGTGTGAGAAGTGATGGTACCATCTTCTTGGGCAGTCCCTTGAACCGATGTGTTGACCTGCAAGAGCTTGTATGCAGTTCTAATGGGCCCCAACAGTGATCCCTTTGATGCCTTGACCAAGGTCATATTAAGAAATCCCTCTGATTTGAAGTTCAACAGTGATGGTAAACTAACATCTTTTTGGGCAGTCCCTTGAACCAATGTGTGCACCTGCAAGATCTCGTATGCACTAATAATGGGCCCTAATTGTGATCCACTTGATGCCTTGACGAAGGTCAGATTAAGAAATCCATTTGCATTGAAATTCAAAAGGGCTGCTTTGTAATTGGAACTCCCAGCCAATATATCAATCTTCTCCTGTATTTTATCATCATTGATATATATATCGAACACCCTTTGTCCCATTTGAACAGAGTCATTGAGCTCGAGAAAGTACAGGTGGAGATCGTAATTGTTGTTCCCAGGAACAAGGTCATTGTGAAGGAACACTAAACGATCTGGATGAGTTAGAGCTGTTTGTAGCACTTGGATAGGAGGCGCTGTGGTTACAGTGGCGTTAATTTTGGCAGTGGATGATGATGTACGGTTGGCTTCTTGGTTGGGATGCGACTCCTTTGTCCAGATTCGATCATACTGGTCGTATGGATACCTGAGTTTCAAATGGTGAACATGGGAAAGCAAAGATAGTTTTTACTGTGTTGGAAATATGGAAAACCTTGGTATGGTTTAAAGCTACTTGTGTTACTGCTGTATTTATTTAGGAATTACAATGGTGGTGGGAGTTTTGTGAAGTACGCAGAACATTTCTGACCTTAGTGGAACATCTTATTTTGCGTTCATTTGCTTACTGAAGGAATGAAGGATAGTTTGTTTCTTCTGTTCTTGCATTTGTCACAACTCACAAGGAATGTAGTTTTGCTATGTCGTCATGTGAAAATTTTGGCAGTTGACAGAGCTAGAAGGTGAGAATGGAGGAAAACCTTGGCGGCTGTAGTGTTCATAGCTATGGTTTGGAGTGTGAGAGGTTGTAAACGTGAGCGTGCTAAGAATGGTCGTAGTATTAGGGTCGGGATCTATGATGATAACCAGTTGGTTGTGTTCATGGGTGAAATTTACGGGCAGATTTTTCACGTGTGTTTGTGCCAGTTGCTATTTTGTTTTCGCAATATTTTTTGAAAGTACGATGCCTGTCTTATCTCTTTATTTTCCTTTTTTATTGTAAACAGAGAGGCTACCTGATTGTCAGCTCGTTGCTTCCTACATCAACTCTCTTAATCAGCGTCAGAACATTAGAGGGCTCTTGCGTTAGATAATCTGAATTACCCAAAGGCCTCAGTTCAAGCTTTGAAATGTAAGGATCTCCCTTCTCTTTCACGTCCTTCTCTAAACAAAAGTTTATGTAGTCCCCGGTACCTTTGAAAACGCCTTCCACTTCCATATCGAATGACGAGTTCACTGTTCCTATCAGCGTAGTACCAATCAAAACATTGAAGAAGGAGGACTTGGAAGGTGTCCCTTCTTGATCTTTGGAAATGAATGTTCCCCTTAGTAGGTAATCTTGATTCTTCACCGTCGTGAAGTTATAACACCATTTGTTTCCAATCTGTGAACTGAAAAATCGAACTCTACCATGTCCTGTGTCATTTTGCACTTCCCTGGCTACGTCTTGGCAATTTAATCTATCCGAATACCATTCACTATCTGTTATCCAACTTATATTGGTAATTGGATCAGGAGCACTTGAATCCGCACAACACCTTATGCTGACAAAATCTGCAGGGAGTTACACTCAACAATATTAGGAATTTACATTTTGGGGTTAATAAAACCAATCTTGGGATGGGTGCAAGTACTCTCTAGGCATTTTATTTCATCAGTTATTTAATCATAGTGCCACATTACACAGGATATGCTCATCACTTATGTTACATGGACTTTGTACGAGTGTTGGGTACGGCATAGTTAAAAACATATGATATGGGATACGTATCCTACGTTTCATATCGTCTCCTTCCAAAAAACTATATGTCTCCCACCCCAATATCCATTTTGAATAGAAATCCTACGATAAGATAACGTATCCTACGAGATATATTCACGTCTCCTGATTTGGTATGTATCCTACAATTACTTATTGAAAAAAGTTAAACCATATTTTAAGAAGTGGAACCTCTAAACGTATTTTATATTGTTCGATCTAGTTATGGCGAACCAAAGCTCAATCCATTAAATTTCGAATAGAGGAAAGAACATGTGTCGATCTTGTTTTGTGTGAATCACATAAAAGCTCTTCTTCTATTTCACTGTGATAGACCCCACCATGGAGAGTTGGAATTTTTCATTTTAAAACTTACTTTTAATATATAGAACACTTATTTTCCATATATACAGCTGATTTTTAGATTGTAATTAGGTATAACTAACTTTTACTTGTATATTTGCTTTTGTTATCGTATCTTACAATTAGCGATACGTATCCCGATAAGATTTTCATAATGCAAAATGGGATGCACGTTATGTATCCTGATTTGAGAACACCCGTTTGGATATTTGTTTATATAGGACTCATCTAATGCACTTCTCAAGGTAGGATAAATGGTGTTCCGTATCCCCTTGGGGCTCTTGATACGTTTTGACGAATTCCGATGCATAGTTCAGGCCTCAGTGTAAATTTGAAATCCAAAGTATGTTTGCCTTGTGAATGTCCAACTAAACATATTGGCGTGTCGAGTGGTGGACACAAATGCTTCATATGTTTAGAAGAGTCTGCTTAACATGCCCGTCATTAAACACTATAATCATGAGATAGATCTAGAGAATCTGTAGCTGAGGCAAATATAGGATCATACTTATGAACTGAATAACAGAACCTACTTAACAGAAAGGTCATCCCTTCATTCGAAATCCTAATATGTGTTGACAATCATTTTACCTAAACAAAAAAACCTAGAATATCATTCTTATTAATTCCTCAATCGATGACCCTAACGTAGTATGTCTGCAGAGGAATGTCATATCATCTAATTTGCTATAAGGACAAGTGATTCTTATTCCAGATTGTCTGACCTTCAAATTTATGATTAGTATCCATATATTACTGAGACAAGTGGTGCATGAAATAGTCATAACATAATTTTGGCATCTATAACAGTAATAAAGACTGCTGAGAGATTAAGGCAACCTTGTCTTCTTAATTCTGTTGACAAAAATGAAATATATGCAGCAAAACTGTTGTTCAAATACTAACCTTCTTGTGCACAAGCTGATTTGAAAGATATTAGGAGGCAGATGATGAAACCGTTAACCAATCTTGAATTGCAGATAACCGACCCCTCCATCATCGTATGATCCAATGCAGAAATTGATCCATTGAGTGATCAAACTTATAAGCGGACTTTTTTAACTCATCAACTTCCTCCCATTACCCAACTGGCTATTCTAAATCCTATCGACAAGATCATCTCTGCTTTCGATCAAGAAAAGAAAGTCCTTCGGTTCTTATGTCTAATTTATATCAAAAACAAATTAAACTTCTTGATATACAAGTCAAATTTCAAGCTTGTAAGAGTCTTCTATGAAGCTTCAATTGGTGACATAAGAGCATCTTAAGAAAGGCAGAGTGAAAAGAATGCTAAAAACTATGTTTGACTTCAAATGTAGGTATTGCAGAAACAATGTGTGTGTGTGAGAGAGGGAGAGAAGGGTTGAATTAACATGATCATCATCATCATCGCCATCTCCATCGCCATCATCAGCCATAATACTTAATTGACTTTACTAAATAATAAATATTAACATTTGTTTTTGTGGTGGTGTTACGTTTTTAAGTTTGAATTAATATTTTTTTTGTAAAATAATCGGGCATCGCAACCATTTGTCGTGTCTCTTCTTGTTTCTTATCCTTTATGCAATGTTGTGGAAATAGGATTTGGCTTCTAAAATATGCCTCCCAATATTACTCATACTTATTTATGCTGCCTTAAGAATAATATTATGCAAAATTGTGATTACTTTGATATCTTATCTGCCTTCCACCATATGGATTCCTCCCTCCGTCCCCAAATAATAGTCGAATGTTCCATTTCAAGTTGTTCCGTAACAAGTGTATTTTGTTTTTAAAGTCAATGGATAAAAGTTTGTACAATTATTATTTTGCCCTTTTAAAAAGTTAAGGGATAAAAGTGATGGATAATTTTAGAAAATGGAGATAAAAGTTGATGTGAAATTTATAATAATGATGTATGTTTAATAAGTTGGATTTACGAAGTTACATAAGTGAGATTTTCAAGCTGTAACTTATCTTGACCCAAGTCCTAACACCAAAACCCAGTGTGGAAAACATAGTGCAAATTGGTTCACCCTCACCTAATGAGGGTGAACAAAACTTTCATCCTGATTGGTTGAAATAGCATGGGGTCCACGGAATCAATACAATCACTTTGTGGTGGGATCCACACCATTTCAACCAATCAGGGTGAGGGTCTTGTTCACCCTCACCTAATGAGGGTGAACAAATTCGCACTCGTGGAAACCAAGGTGATTTTTTTTTTCTTTTTTCTTTGCATGTGAGGTGTTTTGGAGGACTTGATTGGCTATCCTCAAAATATCACTATTACAAAATTGTGCGTATCTTCAAAAATCTACGCGCAGATTTTGAGATTTGTCAAAAATTCTTACCAAAAGGTTTTTAAGGTTGTATTGGCAAGTTAGACACTAATGATTATCAGAGTCTCCCCAATAATTAGGCGGAAGAAGATGAAAAACGGTATAAAATATTAGGTGGACGAAGATGATAATATAAAATATGTTTTAGAGAAGTTTAGTTTAGTTTTGGGACTTGATTTTTAGTCACTCACAATTGTGAGTCTACAGATTATACAGCTCAACAATATAAAATAAACTAAGCCTAATAAGTTTTTAACTAAAAATAATTATCTCTACTTTACCGCTGAACGAAAATCTTAGAGCTATCAAGACTGGTTACTATCAATCTTTTTTTTTTTTTGATAACCGGATGTCCGAGTTAGCTTGTGCGCATTTCGACTAATTCTGGGGCCCTGGAAATAACGACCGGTCATAACACCTCGTGGCCCCAAGAGTTTGTTGACAAGGGGAATCGAATTTGAGACAATAGGTGGGAGCAAATCCCTAAGTCCTAAGGCAAGACCACTCTGCCAACCCCTTGGGGTTTGGTTACTATCAATCTTGTTGTGAATCTTGCTTTAATATATCCAGATTTATGCTATGCACATTCTATTACTGTGTTTTAACGTCCGTATTTAGTCTATATATGTATATCATAATAAGGTTGACCTTAGGGGTTTGCTTCCTCATTAGGTCTCAGGTCGGAACCTCTCGGGTGTTCTCAATTCCTTTGGGGCCAGTTCATATGCAATTTTGTTTCGGAATTAATTGGGCTCCACAAATAGAACCCTAGCATTAGTCGGGATCAGGGACGGATGCAGAGATCTAATCTGGGTGGCACTTTATCAATCATAATCCTAGAACTTTATTTTCCTATTCAACACTTAGATCATACTAAATTAGCACATGCATTACTAACTACAAAGTTTATAATGCATACTTTTTTACAAAAGTATCTAGTAATGAGTATAAAATTTTAGGCAAAATATTTAGAGTACATATGTTTTACAGTGACATCGACAAGTTTTAGAATGACAGATATGGTTTTCTTGATAGCTTTCTTTTAAAATACTTCTTCATGGCGGTTAAAATAAATAGAATCAAGAAATAAATGTTTCAAATAGAACACTTTGTAAACCAATCATTAAAAATCAACCAATGCAATGAAAGTTGAAGCATAGAATTAATCCTGTATTTTAGTATCGATACGCATACAAGTGTGTATGCTAAATATTATCTAACACTTATATAATTATGCTAAAATATAAGAGTATTAATATAATTTCTTAGTCATGAGTGGAAGCACGTGACCCCACGTGCCATCGGGTGGATCTGCCCTTAAATGTGGTGCACATAAACTGGTTCGAAAATCTAAGTTATATGAAAAATAACAAGGTTGAGTTGGAATGGCATTAGCTTAATTTGGTTGAAAGTAATTGGATGACTGTTGATGACAGATTGGAAAGATGGGGATATATCTTCCTGGCATTTGGATATTACTCGGTCAATTCCTAGAGCTTGCAGCATTGTCATGGTCTGGAATCTTTTTGTCACACTTGGTCAAAAATAATTTAACAAAACCCAAAATTAAGCAAGAGACTCAGTCATTTCGAGTCACGGCATTTGTCATGGTCTGGAACTTCTAAGTTTTTTTCACACTCAGTCAAAATTAACTTCAGAAGATCCAAAAGTAATTTAATTACCAAGATAAAACTGAGTCGTTTCAAGTGACGGTAGGGGGAGCGCGTTGCCGCCATGGTGGAATTAGTGTTTCAAATTGATGCAGCCACGGTGGGATTGGTATTTCAGCTTGATGCAGATCTTGATTCACTAATGCTGAGTAGATTTGTTAGTTTTTCACTGTTGTTCTTGTTGTTAATTTTTCGCCGCTTGTTTTTTTTTTATAATTTGTTAAGTTCATTGTAAGCATTTGAGCTTCTTGTTTATTTTGTTTGTTGTTTTATGATTATTTTACTTTTTCAAGCTTTTGGACCATGTACTATTATGCTTATATATATATTTTTTTTATAAAATACATTTCCCTGTTCCTAAATGAAAATGATCGAGTATGACTACTTACCTACTGCCTCTCTAGATTTATTTATTTTTGGTGGTAATGAAGGGTGTCATGGCAATTTGGACGTACCTCAAACTAATCTCTACAGCATTTTTCACTCTTACACGTGAGATGAGGTGACCCCAAGAATTACTGGCAAAAAAAATCAAACCTGAAACTCCTAAGTCTTAGGCGGTTAGGCCAAGACCACCAAACCAACCCCTAATTTCTACCTCTCTAGCTTGTAGGAACTTCTTTGCTCTTTGTTTTTTTCCTTCTAATTACATGGCTTGTTAATCATTAGAGCATTTGATAAAAAAAAAATTCTTGTGTGTCTAGAGTTTCAATGAAAAGCCAATGACGGGTTTTCTACGATACTAGGGGTAAAATTGTCATATCTCTAGGGTTTTTATTTCTCAAAAAAAAAATTATTTCTCAAAAAATGATACTAAAATTGTAGGTGATCCTTGGACGGTGCGAAAGATCAAAGACTTTGTCTATCGGATGAGGTATTTCTTTAGCGGGTGTGATGCTTAATTAAAATCTTATTGCGTTTTCGTGCAAAATTATAAATGCATGTAATTTTGTGCATATTATATTCCTTTCAAAAAGCAAAATATAGAATTTAGCGTAAAATTTTCCTTATATACCTACAATCACAGGGGGTTATTATATTTTTCAAGAAAATCTTAAATGGGTGGGTGGTAGATTTACAATAGAGATGCATACAATCTTAGGAGAGGAGTTAAATTTTTCTATACAAATCTTAGATGGGCTGGTATTAAATTTTTCAAAAAAAAGAAAAATTGCAGATATACACTGTCAAAGTTCTCGAAATAAAAAAAAAAGTACTTATATATTTCTAAAGTAATTATACAACTTGAATTAGACGGTCGTCTTGGAATATTCGCTTCTTAATCCATCCTTATTCGCATCTGGTGGTTTTTCTTTAGTTTTTTTCCCCTAGTCATATGGTTCATTAGATCAAATTCATGAAAGAAAGCTTAGAGGTGTTAATCAAGCTAAACAAGCCAAATACAAGAAGTCAATCTTGAGCTTGAGAGTATTTGAAGACTAATTGTTCAAGCTCGACTCACATTTGAAGTTTTGTGATCTTGATAAGCTTGATTTGACTCGTGAAATATAAAAGTTAATCTCGAGCTTTCAAGCATGTGCTGAAGCTCGTGATATTTCGAACTATCAAGCCCGAGCTTATGCTCGTAGCATTCTAAAAGACAACAATTGGAGGAAAAAAGATATACTTCTACACAAAAATATTGCATGTCAGCCTTCCACTGTAACTTCTCAACATTAGAAAAGCAATTTTCGTCTTCTGAAGGCTTAATTCATTTTTACATGTATTCTATGAGAAGCTAAAAGAAATTGAGCTAACAATTGTTGTAATCTACTGCCAAGTTCCACGTTTTCTCACTAAATAGTAGATTTGTTCGAAGAAAGATTTTTATAGGGTTTGATGAAGCCCTAAATTCGTAAATTTCACTTAAGAAGTTATTGATCTGGATGCAAAAAATATTAGAAAAGTATTGGTGCTTGCTGAAAAGATGTAAATGAAAGGGCAGATCTCACATGTTTTGGGGTATTTATTGATTTGCCCCTGTCTTTGCAATATTTACGAAATGATCTCTATTCACGAGCCTATCAAGCCAAACATAACCCTTCATATGCTCATGTTTGGTTTGAATTTATAAAAAAATAATAATAAAAAGTGACAGAGCTTGGCTTATACTTTGTTTGAACGAGTTTGAACAAGCCAAAAATCATGTGAGAGCCCATTCCAGTAGTCCCACATCGGCACGATGTGGCATATGAATGGGATATGTAACAAAACACCACAAGCTACTGTGCAACTCGAGGTTAACCTTTTGAATCACGTGGTTAAGCCAAGAGTTAGCACTTAGCAAGTCAGCTGGTGCGGATTTTTGCAGGTGGTATCAGAGCAAAACTCTAGTCTAGTACAAGATAAGTGTCACACGATGGCCGCCAAGGCAAAAAGTTGTTGGGGCAATGCAATGAAATGTTGCATCATAAGCAGAGCCGGCTCAGAGATTTTGGAGGCCTGAATCAAACTCATTAAATGAGACCTACCCTTTATTTTGCATACAAAACTTGGTCAATAAGGAATCTTTATAAAAACTTACAAAAGTTTACCATTGCAAAATGTAAATCTATAGTTATCCCAAAATAAACAACCCAAAATCATCATTTGAACAATTGTCTTCTCGCACTTTTAGCGGCAAATATACTAATTAAGTCTCAATAGACAAAATAGTCAATCCATTTAATCTTTCTTGTGGGCCTGAAGCCCAGGCTTTTGGGGCTTTGCCCATAAGCTGGCTCTGATCATAAGTGGAGAGATTATGAAAGCCCATCCCAGTGATATATAATGAAACGCCACGAGCTACTGTATAACTTGAAGTTAACCTTTTGAGCCACGTGATTAGGCTACCGGATAGCAGGTCAACTGGTGCGGGTTGTTACAAGTTGAGTCAAGCTTAAGTTGAGCTCAAGCTGTTTAGTTCGTTTAACAACCGTAATTGAAATCAACAAGAAACGTAGAGAGCAATTTAGTTCACCCTCGTGAAGGTATACTCATTTTATGTCTCACATCGAAAATCAAAAATCGTTCATTTTGTCTTGATTCATTCGATGAGAGCTTGATATAAAATTTTAAAGTAAATAAATAAAACTCTAGATGAAACAATTACCTAAATTTGATTGAGCTAAATTTTTGTGTGGTCTCATAACAAGTGAATCTGGACAGAATAAATGGTTTTGATCATCGAATTAAAATACAAACGAGTATACCCTTGCTGAGGGTGAACAAAACGAGGATGAACAACATTGCTCTCGAAAGCGTATCATTATCTTAGCAAAGATTGCGATTACTTAAAATAGCACAATATTGTTGTCCTAAAATGGCCTGAGATAAGTGTGTATGCAGTAGCGTTTTTGTTCCTGTTCTATATCCGGAAAGACATTGGAGTAGGAGTTAAGAATTAGTGTGAGTGCATTTAAATTAATGAAAAATATATATGATTAAAGAAAATTAACAAAAATCAAAGCATAGTTTTCATTTATCTTGACTAATACATGAGAAAGCCTCAACTCTCTCTCTCTCTCTCTCAATTTTAAAAACAAATAAATGTTCAGAAGATTATAAGGACTTCGTGCGAACCTCATGGATCGAGATCGAATTTCGACGATCCGAACCGCTCAATGTGTTTAAAACGTGTTTTTAAGGGTCAACGCTAGGAATCGCCAACAAAAATAACCGGAAGGGCTTCATCGAGCATTTTTTGATAAACTTTATATGTACTATTATTATAAAAAAAAACTGTTCGGATGAAGTCCTTCCGGGTATTTTTTTTTTTTGGCAATTCCTCGCACTAGCCTTGTAAAACACATTTCAAACACATTGAACGATTCGGATCATCGAAATTTGGTATGGAAAATCAAAAATAGGGGTGGTCCGCACGAAAAAATCCGTAAGGGAATCCTCAAGAGATCGTGCCTGATATTACAAGTACATATTTATTTATTTTGTATACGAGGTGTAGGTCACCGCATGCATCACCGTTTTTTTCATAAAAAAATCAATGGAATCATACGAAAGTCCACGTTACCCTTACTACTTCTCTCATCTCACTTTCTGTTCTCTTTTTTGTCCACCCTTTCACCTCCCAATAATATTCGGATATTCCCTCCGTCCCGAAATTCTTGTCCATTTACGGGTATACGTGCAATTTTTCAATTGCTTATATTTTTCAATTTATAATGATTTTTACAATTTTAAAAACTTGGTTTAATAATACTCATCGAGATTATCAAACAAGATCCATATTGAATATATATAACATTATACATTAGAAAATATAACCAATTTTTTGAGGCATTGTGAATAGTTAAGGTGGACAACAAATATGGGACGGAGGGAGTACCTATTTACTGCCGATCACTTCTCTTGTCTCGCTCCTTTTTCTTCTTCCACCACTCCACTTCCCCAAATCACTTATTTGTTGGCTTATTAATCTTTTTAATTAATCATCCAACAACTTTAACTAGTATTTATTTTTACTTGGACGAATCCGCAATAACAATATAGTGGCTTTTTTCCCAAATTGATCATCTTGTTTAATTTTTTACAATCCTGCCTAAAGCGAAAGAACAGTTGTAACCGTAATTAACTGAAGGAAATAGAACGAGTAATACAAAGCACCCCGTCGTTCCTGACCAAAGGAAGGAATGGGAGACAGGGTGACCATACTTTCTAGTACACCCCACCATCCTGACAGGAATGGGAGACGGGGTGACCCAGACAGAGAAACTTGATAAAAAATGGTTTTGAAATCGATCTAAATTCGATTCAATGACAATTTATATGTACAAAACACTTGAGTTTTGACAAGTACCTGGATCTGATTCAAGGGCCTTGGAATCATCATGCGTGTATACGTACACATATGTAAACATACACGTACACGGACTATTTACGCGCACACAGGTACACACGCAAGCCGTTTGCAGGAGTGGAAGGGGACAGGTAAGATATACGAAGTATAAGAGCATGTTTATGATCTAAGTATAGTTTTCAAATCTATTTTCTTTTTATTCACATATTTTTTACATTTGGTGCGTTGCACGGAGTATATGATCTTTTGGTCTTTGTCGTTGTTCTATTGTTTGATGTCTTGTTCAGAAGCATCTAACAATCAAAAACCACAAAACGAAATCAAAAAATCAAATACAGTTTACTTGTTGGTTAGTGATTTTTTTACTCCCCTTTTACCAACTACTTTTTTTTTATTTCTATTCATGTGAAATTATCATTTTACCCTTTGATTAGTTCATTTTTTCACTTGTCTAGTGTTAACGTAGTAAAAATCAGACAAATAAAATAAAAAAGGAGTGTGAATGGTAAAAAGAGGAGTACAAAAATCAATTGCCTTGTTAAAAAAACAAAGATCCCATGTCATTTGGTGACGTGTGCCAACCGCTTAAAAATGGGCACGTAGCAAAAAAATGTCACATCAGTTTAAGGATTTTATTTGTCTTTCCTCACACACCCTTTATTTTTATCTAATGTCGGATGTCTCAGGTCAGTTTACACGCATCTCGAACTAATTCTTACAACATCTCTCATAGCCCTTTCTATACTTACATGTGAGGTGACTTGTTGTTGTTAAAATCTTACAATACAGGATACGTATCTTACGATTCGTATCGTCTCCTTAAGAAAACGATATGGTTCCCATCCCGTATCATTTTTGTATAGAAATCCTACAATACGATGGCGTATCCTTTTTGTATAGAACGTATTCTACGATTACTTAATGGAAGAAATTCAAACATTTTTGTAAGAAGTGGAACATCAAACGCATTAATTTAAGTCGTTTGAGCCACATTCAAACAATTTGAAAGATATCCAACCTCAATGTAGGGCTTGAATAGAAGAAAAATCATACTTCAATTGTGTTTTGGGAGGATATTGTTAGGGATTTTTTTTCTGTCCTTGACTAAGATAGCAGAAAACTTCAATCTGATAAATCCCAGTTGAGTGACTTGAAATTTCGCAACATAAAAATTTAGTTTGTTGGTGTTATTAGGTATAAATACATGTTAATTGTATATTAATTATGGATAACGTATCTTACGATACACAATAAGTATCCCGATATGATTTATAAAATAAGAGAAACAATACACGATACGTATCCCGATTTTAAAACCTTGGACTGGCCCCGAGAATTGCTCACAAGTAAAATCGAAAATGAACATTAAGGAGGAGTAAATTTCTATTAGGCCAGGACAACCAGGCCAACTATTATCCACACTCATTTTTTTTTTTTTTTTGTCTTTTAGTGAAATTTTTACACATAAAAAGTTCACTAAAAGACAAGAGGGGTGTGGATAACAATTTTGGTATATGGAAATCACTCCCCTTCGTGTAAATACCTATTTTGCCGTAACCATTAACCTTTGTGTTACAGTGAAAATCTGAGATTAAAAATAAATAAATAAAGATTAAAAAAATTTCAGGATAGCAAAGACTCTCTAGAATTACTCATTCGAACTCATAACCGATGATAGATTAGAATAGATATTTTTTGTTTTTCACTCACACGAACCCATATACGAAATTTTTTTACCAACAGAACGCAGGAAAAATAGTTTTTTTTCCGTCACCTTACATTTACTTTAGTAATTTTCTTGAAAATACATTTGTCATGCATTATTGTCGACAACTACTGAAAGGAAATGAGGAAAAATGGGCAAAACAGAGATTTAAGATGGGTTTAACATAAAAACGACGTCGTCTAGGTGCTAGGACTCCCCTACGAGATTATTATCCACAAAATCGCATCTGCTTCTCTCTCTCTCTCTCTCTCTCTCTCAATTCTACCATGGGATTCGAAGCATCGGTCTACGCCACCAACCCATCTCTTTTCAATCTCACCCTCTTCAATTTCAGTGCTGATATATACACAATCTCCAAAATCCAAACCATATCCCCTCCACATCTCAACTTATCCTCTAATCCAAGAAACTCACCATCAACAATTGCAGGCAATTTCAGTTCTAACACCATCCTCCGTAACCGTAAGTTCTTTAAGCTATTTCCCCATCATTGTTTTTAGATATTGAATCTACACCATACGTTTCACTTTCTTGATAAATTGCTGGGTAGAAGTTTGGGGTACCTAGAATTGTTGATTTGTAAATTTGGGTACCTAAAAATGGGTAACGAGCAGTTCACAAGTAGCTCGAGACTCGCCTTGATACGTGTTTTAAGCTCAATTTAGTAAATGAGCTGGAGCTCGAGTTAGTTGTAACTCTGCTGGATTATAAAAGCTGGGCCCGCTTGTAGAGAATCGGCTCATTTATGTAAGCACGTGTACTAAACGAACCAAGCTCGAACACTTCAATAACGAACTCGGCTCGAGTATACAAGTTGGGCCCGTTTGTAGAGGCTAGGTTCATGCATATGAGCACGTGTAGTATTGAACTGAGCTCGAATACCTCAATGATGAACGTGCCAAGCTCGAGCTCGAATATTTGAGCTCAACTCATCGAGCTAGACTAGTTTTGAATGACCTGAGCTCAAACTAAACCAGTATTGAACGAGCCGAGCTCGGAGCTTGGCCCGGCTCGTTTTCAAGCCCTACCTTAAAGTATCGATTACCGTGTGTGTGATGTCCATAAAAATTGGAATTTTTTTTGTTGTGAAATTGGAATTTTTTTTGTTGTGAAAATCAAGTTAATGAAGGTTAATGTTAGGCAAGTTATTTCTGTTATATTGGTAAGATTTGGTTATGTTTCTGGCCTTTTGGTTCTTCAAGAAAGAAGAGAAGCTGTAGGGAGGCTTAAAAGGCTTTCTATTAGTTAACTTGTCTGATAATTTTTGGTGGATTTTGGCTAAAAGGCCAAAAGCCTGTCTTTTCTTAGCCATGGCTAATGCAGCGTGAAGTGCATGTAATTTGTGGACTAGAATCTGAGATTCTTCAAGTTGGGTTTTCTGGTGTGTTTTTGGATAGGGTAATTGTTTCTTTTGGTTTTGGGTGTTTTTCAATTGGCGTGACTTTGAAAATATGTTGTTTAGAAATCCGAGGGAGTAGTGTGGCCAATGCACAGATTGAGGAGGAGCAGGTTGAGACTAAAGTGGAGGAGCAAGTTGAGGCTGAAGTAGCTAAAGGGTATACTATTACTCAGTTTTGTGATAAGATTATTGATTTGTTCTTGTATGAGAAACCCAAGTCAAAAGAGTGGAGGAAGTACTTGGTGTTAAGGGAGGAATGGAAGAAATACAGGGATAGCTTCTATGAACGATGTAAATCACGTGCCGAAGCTGAAAATGATTCCCAAATGAAGCAGAAATTAAATGGACTATCAAGAAAAGTAAGGAAGGTATGAGTCGTATGTCATTGCTTTATTTCTGGTATTTACTGTGCATATTTGTGCAAAGAAGCAACAGCAATAATCAATAACCGGTGTTCTTTCAATATCTCCTTGCGGTACGCATTGCAGATTGATAATGAAATGGATAGACATTCCGAACTTCTTAAAGAGGTACAGGACAACCCTACAGACATTAATGCAATAGTTACAAGGCGGCGCAAAGACTTCACTGATGAATTTTTCCGTTACCTCACTCTACTTTCAGAGACGGATGATAGCTTGGAAGACCGTGATGGTAATTAACTAAACAGTTGGTCTTTTTTACGTTGTTATTCATGCTAGTTTGATTTGGCAATTGGAATAGATAATCACCACTAAGTCTAGTTTCAAATTCTTCGGTTGATAATGGCATTTTGATACCGAAGGACAATATTTTAAACTATTGTGATTGCAATCTATTGACTTGTTCAAGAATTAGTAAAGGTGTCTCACATTTTGGTGACTAGATGGTATTCAATTGGAAGAATAATGGAAGATGCATTAGAGGTACTCAAGACTACATAAATTGGTAGTAAAAGATACTTTTGGTAGTTCTTTTGTTATTCTCGGTTGATTTTTGTAACACAGGATTTTAACATTTAAGACCATATGATCCAAACATCATAAACCGCACATTCTCTGTGATTGCTGAGATACAGCGTAGTTAGGAATCTGGTATTGGAAAATTGGTTATATTTTCTCTGTCTTCTCCTTTCATGCTATCAGAAACATGCTCAACTCTGGCGATATTCTGAAAGGACCGAAACAGAATCTTTACTCATTTCAGTATGTATGCATCTGTTTTTATATTTAATTCTATGCAACTAAGTAAGTTAGGAATTCTAGATCAAGAAATGTGTCACATCCTAGACACCTAAAAAATCTGAATTTCTGGACATGCAGTTTAATACCCAGACCGCTAAGATTATTTCCTCTCATTAAAAGTTGATTTTGTTCCATTAATCTATTCTGACTGTAAGGGCTTCAAGCTGCAAGGCATCTATGTCAATATCTTGACTTATAGCCATTAATGAACTCGTTTTCAAGTTGCAAATGACCCAATATTTTGCACCACTTGGGGGAAAGTTGTTTGACATATGAAGTCCGTGTTGAAGTTCTAAGCTCATTTAACTCAAATTCTTTGATGTGCTTTGTTTGTAGGAGACAATGAAAAGTACTCTCAAATCCAACAAAGAACATTTTTCTTGGGCTAAAGTTAGGTTTTGGAACTAAGGTGTTTCAAAAATACATCTTTAGATTTAAGAACTTTTCTGTTGCCTATTTTCTAGTGGTTTCACCCCGTCATGTATCTCTTTTTCATCCATCTTTTTTTTCCCTTAAGAAATGGAATGCCAGAGCTTAATTCCTGTGGCTTTTTATTGATTTATTTGCAGTGCATTTTGCTAATATTTTGTGTTGGCACTTCTCCACAATTCATAGTTTCCTTTCTCCTTTGCCTTAAATCTTTAGTTGCTTAACTGAACTCATAGATCAGTGATTTGTTTCTATATTTCTTTTTCTGATTAAGAAATGAAAATCTACTGAAACTGAAAGAGAATAGAAGAATATAAATAAGATTAACCCATGTTTCCTGATTCTCTCTTGGAAAAACGCCAGTTTGTAAATTGCAACCAGAAAGAACTGATAAGCCCCCCATGAAAGAAAGGATGGGAATGCATCAATTTAGCTGGCTAATACTACTTTTGCACCATTTGTTATGGCAGGGGTGGCCAGACTTGGGGCTAGATGCTTGTCTGCAGTCTCTGCTTTTGATAATACGCTTGAAATTGTTGACACATTAGATACTGCCCAATCCAAATTTGATGACATTGTAAACTCTCCGTCCGTGGATGTGGCATGTGACAAGATTAAAAGTCTATCCAAGGCAAAGGCACTTGACTCTTCTTTGATATTGTTGATAAATAGTGCTTGGGCTGCAGCAAAGGAGTCCTCCACCATGAAGAATGAGGTATGTAAACTGTCTGTTCACTCTGGGTTGACCATGTATTCTCCTTTAAAAGTATAGGTTCATGCATTGCAATAGGATTCATTGTGCAAGATTAAGTGGATCTTTTTTCACATGAATTTCACTTGTTCTACCTAATAGTAAATCGCCCTTAAAATCCTTCTTTTTTGTTATCTTGTGTTTACTTTTTCTTTTTCATTTTTTGGAGAAAATTGTGTCTACTTAATAGTATTACTCCCCATGTAATAGTTTCTAATTCCTCGATATGGTCTTGTTTCATGCCTTTGCACTCATGACCTCAATGCGAACATTCTATGCCCGGGAATAGCATCTAAATCATTTTAGAGGCTGTGTAAGACTCACCGGAATGTGATGGTAACTTTCTGTTCTTTCATACGTGGAATGGAACAAATATTGAAGCATAAATGCCACTTCATGTAATGGTGACCAAGATGGGAAATTTGAGTCCTACCGAACATGGTTGAATTTGCCCCTCCCTTGCTAAACCGTGTGACATTTTAATTTGAGATCTGGCATTCTTATTGCCACATTTTAATTTGAGATCTGGCATTCTTATTGCCTTAGTGTGCTCTTTATAAGGCTTATGCTCAAGTTCTAGTTTGTTTGGTTTTTGTCCTCAAGCTTTGACCTTTCATGTGCAGGTCAAAGACATAATGTATCAGTTGTACCAAACTACAAAGAGCAGTCTAAGGAGCATTGTGCCCAATGAGATAAAGCTACTGAAGTACTTGCTGAACATCACCGATCCTGAAGAGAGATTCTCGGCAATGGCTACTGCTTTCTCCCTTGGAGATGAACGTGATGTCAAGGACAAAATTTTTACGTACACGTAAGAAAGCTTCATGCATCACCCTCCATATTGCCTTCCGATTGATAAAAGTAATGATTTGGAATGCAGTTATTATTATGTTGTCATTTATGTTCCTGTTTTGTGGTGGAGCAGAACTCCTAAGGAGCTGCACAAATGGGTTAAGATCATGCTTGATGCGTACCATCTCAATAAAGAAGAGACTGATATTAGTGAAGCCAAGCGGATGTCCCCACCTATCGTTATCCAAAGGCTCTTTATCATCAAGGAAACAATTGAAGAGGAGTACTTAGAAAAAGGCGTTAAAACAGAAGATGACTCAGAGTCCGAGGAATTGTAAGGTACAGATGTCAGTCATCTATCTATCTCATTCACAGTCACTATGTACTAGGGGTAGGCGTAAAATTTCACGACAAAGCCCTAAATTGTGAAGTGTGAAGCCCTTGACCAAAGGGATCTATGTCCTGAGCTGCGAAAGCAGTCCTTTACCCACTATGAAGGGTGAGTAGAGAACATTAGTATCTGTGCTCGGTTGGCGTGGTATGGTATGGTATGGCGTATCCTTATCATTTCCATCGTTTTATGACATTAAGCTGGCATTGCAATCCAGTCCTTCATACAGTTTTGCGTCGATGGAGTGCCATGACACTTAATAATCAGAGATTCAGAGGAAGAGTATGACACATCACTGTTGGATTGGATTGGTTGTGGACCTGTGGTGTACGTGGTTTCAGCAAGGGAGCTTAGTCCACACGTTGTGGAGTCAAAATTAGGTTTTACGATCTTGGCCATTAAGTCCAGTACTAGTGCTTCACACAACCCAACAAGCGCATATAATTAGTTAAATCCTCAATTTCATCTTTCGCTTCCCCCTCCCCTTTACTCGGCTAGAGTAGACTTTCCAGTTTCGAGAGGGTTAATGAAGCAAGAGGACTTGCATGTAGTTGTACTGCGATGAAATGAAGTTGACCCCTTTGGATCATTTGTTATGTGGTGGTCTGCAGTTGCATATTCAATTTTGGTACTTTATCTGATATGGCTGTCATTGGAAATGCATCTCTCTGCTTCGTCTTCTCTGTATATCTGGGGGTTAAACTGATTCTCAGTCGCTAAAAACACTACTATTACGTGTAAACAAGTAGTATGTCTCACAGTGCAACTTATTATTTAGGTAAACGTAAGATATATTTAGCTTGTCTCTAGAAAAAAGTGACAAGTAACCGTGAAGGCCTGAACAGTTTAGTGTTGGCGTGCCAAGACTGGATTGCAATCCAATTGTTGGGAAAGGTCTCCTGCCATCTCCTGACTTTGTATCGTAGGTGATTGGTGTGATTCAAAGGGCAAAATCATACAGTTTCGTAAATGACTTATAGTTTCCCAAACGGTTTTGGAAAATGAACGTAATGAGGTAAAGTAAAAAATCAAACTTTGTTAATGAAGATTAATAAGGCTTGGGCACAAGGAAATGCAAAGACAAATGCTAGTCTAGGCTAGGTAAACGTTGAAAATAAACAATAAAATCCATGTGAGTGTGAGGATAATATTCTGAGAGGAGTGGTTTGTAAGCGTGAGTTTGATGGTTGAGGAACCCATAATTCTCTTTTGATCTTGTATTTATAGGCCACGGATTCCATGTTGTAGAATCCATAATGGAGAATCTAAAAACGGTACGGTCATGTAGCACCGCCCTTCGCGCTGTTGAGGTTCCGTGATGTGGTTAGGGCTAAGGAATACGGTAGTGCCGCTATAGTACCGCCCTTCATGCTGTTGAGGTTCCGTGATGTGGTTAGGGCTAAGCGCGTACAACAACATGGTGGATAAGGCTTTGTATCATGCTGTTGAGGTTCCATGGTACAAGGTGACTGGATTGTATCATGTTGATGAGGTTCCCTGATACGATATGGTTGAAACTATGTTCGTGTGAGATGCGGGGTGGATGGACTTTGTATCATGTTGTTGAGGTTCCGTGATACAAGGCAGCCTGAACCTCGAGCGGAAAGATTGGTGAAAGATGGGCCAATAACTTTCTAGTGATGAGAGATAACTAAGATGATTATGATGATTGTAATGATGAAATTTGAAGAAGAATGCCTACGATAATAACGAGAAATGAGAACGAGACACATGTTTACCACCACGTTTACTCTGATTTATGTTGACATTGATACAAGCATATTTATACAGTGACACTGTTATATTTAAAACTGTTTTTGGATAAACTCATGTTATTACTTTCGAGCCTTTATATATTGTTCTAGAATTGCTAGTTGGGATTTGGGTAGAGTTATTGCTGGGTGTTTTCGCTCACAGGTGTTGCACTTGTGTAATCCTGGCATAATACCACGATGTTGTTCTGCGACTCTGACGTATTATGTCAGACTATAGAGATGAACAGGAGGAGTACTACAGCTTGGGAGCTTAAGGAGCTGGACAGGACACTGCCGGGGCTGACGGCAGTGCAAAGAAGTAGAGAAACCCTAGTTGAACCAGTTTTGAATAAATGTAATAGCAAGGAGAATTATATAATTTCCAAGGTGGAAACTTGTTGTAAGACTTATTTATTATTTCTATAATAAATATAACGTTCCCAAAATCAGGGGCGTTACATGTACATATACAGTTTTTATTGAAAACTGCTCGGATCAAGCCCTTCCAGATTTTTTTTTTTTTTTTTTTTAGATTCCCCGCATAGGCACTTAAAAACTCGTTTTAAAACATTGAGCGGTTTGGATCGTCAAGATTCGACCCCAATCCATGACCCACTCGTACGACTCCACCAGCTTCGGGTCCCACCCCGCCCGGCTGACATAGTCAGCCAAAGTCCGGGTGTAGAAGCCTGCGTTGAGGCACGTGCCACCACCTAACACGCGCGCCCGGGAATTGATGATGCCGTCGGTGGAAATGAAGGTTTGGGAGGGGGAGGAGGAAGAGGTGTTGGCAAGGGTGGCAGCAAAGGAGGCTACGTTAGATATGGTGGGGTGGCCGTAGGGGGAGGTGCCTCTTTCGAGGAGGAGGACGGTGGCACGTTCAAAGAGGGTGGCGGCTAGAGCGCAGCCGGAGGTTCCGCCACCTATGATGATGTAGTCGTAGAAGGATATTGGGGGAGCCACCGTGGCTTGGTGGGTGAACGTGGGATATGAACCTGAGGGGGACATAGCAGTTTTTTCAATACACATAAAAAAAAATTCCTAATTAAGGCAAAAAGATGTTAAAGTTGTAGTACACGTGAATAAGTTTCCAAGTATGGAAGGTTAGGGACCTAGCGTTCATTTCACATAGTTAAGAACGTCGTTTGCTAAAATCAACTGTTAAATTTAATAAATATTGATATTAACAAGCCGAGCAAAAAAAAAATTGATATTAGCAAATGGAAAACTCAATAAACCCTTAGAAAATTTAACCGGCTAGCTGAAAGATACATTCTCTTAAATACTCCTATGTTGTTTAGTTCAGAGGAGTCTACCGTTAAATGACTGGAAGGTTAAAATTGGAAGTAAATCATAAGAATACTCAAAACCTTAAGGGGTTAGCAAAGTGGGCATGAGAAAGCAATAAGTGTTTGACAATGAAGTCGCACGTTCGAATCTCACGGGGGCCAATCATCCCAAACCTTGAGGCCACTGGGGGTTATGTCCGGTCGTTACCTCCAAGGCCCCAGAAGTAGTCGAGGTGTGCACAAGCTAGCCCGGACATCCGGTTATATAAAAAAAAAAAAGAGATAAGAATATTCAAAGTACTGACTAAAAATATAGTAAAATCTTGCACTAGTAACTATTTAACCTGGATGCTCAAATTTCTTAATAATTGAATGAACAAATAAGGGGCCGGTTCCCCTTATACTTAAAATAACATAAAAAAATGACACCTCACTCTTCCGGACCCTACTTTGAAGTTCTGAATCGTTGATCTTGTCTAAATGAGTAAAATAAGAGGTCTTGCAAAATTTTAGTTAAATCGGATATCGGTAAGTGCTTGATTCAAACAGTTTAAAAAATGTTGTTTTCTGTCATAGTTTTTGCAAAACTGGTTGGATCAAGCACTTTTCGATATCCAATTCAGCTGAAATTTTGCAAGACCTCCTATTTTACTCATCTAAACAAGATCAATGGTTCAGAACTTCACAGTGGGGCCTGGAAGAGTGAGTTCCACAAATTTGTGTGTCATTTTTTGTGTTATTTTAAGTGTGAGGGGAACCGGCCCCAACAAATAAAGTTCAACTTACGCAAAGAATATTGACGGGTTTGAAAATTGAAAGTGGGGTGCTTCAGGCCAGGGATGGAGCTAGGGGGGGCAGTAGGGGCGGTCGCCCCTGCAAGAAACAGAAAAACCTGTAGTATTATATAGAAAAACATAAATTTTCTTATGAATTACATAGGCTCGCCCTTGTAAAGTATTTTGGAAAAAAAAATTCGCCTCTACGTAGTGAAATTTCTTGGCTCCATCCCTGCTTCAGGCCATAAATATTTGTTGTCATTCGGAAATATGACCGAAAAAATAAAACTAAGTGCATAACTTAAACACGCAAGTTTATTTGTTCTTAGACCACCAGCGCGCACGTGGTGTTTTAGGAGGTTTTCCCACCACACGTTGGTGTGAGTTTCACTATCAAATGTATGCTCTCGCACTAATGTGCTGTGGAGAAAGCACATGGAGCTAGCAAAATGTTGCGGTGTTTCAGGAGCATTGAATAATCACTCTTCAAACGAGGTTTCTTTCACTGTAGAATCAAAATAATGTAAAGATCATCCCATTCTTTAAAACAAAATGTACACCACCTTGTGTGGAACCTATTTTGGAGTTTCACGCCAAATGATCAAAGCTGTTAAAACAATTTTTTCAAGAGTTCTTGTAGAAAAATAAATCATTCAGATATCGGTAAGAGCTTGACCAATATTTGTCCCTAAATTTGACAGGATAAAAACTGAATGAATTGATTAAGCCCTTAGTGATATTTGAATAAGTTGTTTTTTAACGGAAACTCTTAATTAAGAACATGTTTTTAACAAATTGAGCAGCTATGATTATTTGTGTGGGGCTTCGATTATTCTTTATAATGTTCGTCCATCTAACTTTCAATTAATGAGCCCACCCGTGCATGTCATTAGAAGTGTTAATTAATTATAAAGTCAGACAACGAAATTGGAATGCCAATCATTGTAACACACACGATATAATGTAATTTATTCGAAACACAAACATCTCACATCAAAGATCATAAAGAGATAAAAGGGTCTCACAGATTACATTATTAGGGAAATGGTCCCACACACGAAGACTAGATAATATTTTGGATACAACGAGTATTTGTAAGGGTTACAAATAATCGTATCCAAAATATCGGCTAATCAAGATTATTGAAGACTGAACAGGAGGGAATTGTTTTGTTTTGAAATCGAGGAACACTTAGCAGGGTGTACCATGCACAAGGTATCAGCTGGCACAGCACTCGGCAATGCAACAGCAACATTCATATATGTTGTACAAGCAAAACACTTTCCTTACACTGCAAAACAAAACTTCACGATCAACAAATCCAACCAATTAAGAGAGAGAGAGAGAGAGAGAGGTATTCACGTTCAATCAGCCTTGTGGGGGTCTAGTTCTGGGAAAACCGTTCATATCCCAGCAGCTATGATATAGTAGCTCTATCAACAGTTCACTATTTGAAGACAAAAGAGACGCACACAAATGCGATTTTTTCAAATCTATGCGGTGCATTTTGTCTTCCACAAATGTGAAGTATTGATATAGCTACGGATGTCAGTCTGACTAGCTAATTTCTTGCAGGAACATAATTCTTTATGAAACTTAAAAGATATGAATCACCATTGTGTGTCCGGAATGGGTCCCACAACTGCCCAATGGTGGATCAAACTGAAGGATTGGCTAACTAGACGATAGCTTGGTCCGAGGAATTACCAGTCCATACAGCCACCCGAATCATCACCACGATTCCGAGGAGTATCCTTTGTCGGAGGTACCACTATCGATCAGGGAGAGAGAGAGAGAGAGAGAGAGAGAGAGAGAGAGAGAGAGAGAGAGAGAGAGTGAGTGAATCAAAAGCCAAATACAGTGGTAGAAAGAAAATAGAAGGGAAAATAAACAGAGAGAGGATTATAGTGACCTCTTATGGTCTAACACACTGACCCACATTACTTTAATTTAATAGGTGTGTTTAGAACTTATGGAAGCAATGAGAAAGGATGAGAAAACATCCAAGTTTTAGCCCACATGGGAAAAAAAAAAGATGCACGCAAAGAGAAGAATGGATAAAAATAGAGAAGGTATAACCATCCAATTTCAAGAGTTGTAGAAGAATTTTAAGCGAATAAAAATTTTGTTGGAAAAAATATTATGGATATAACATTTTATTTAAGTATGAATGAAAATTGATTTAATTTAGAGTTGAATATATAAATGCAATGTCCGTTTCATATCCTTGACTTTTGAAGGTGTACAAACTTAGGGATATGACCGTTGAGTTTAAACTAAAGAGTGTGACCCTTGAGTTTACACTACTGAGTGTGACCGATGAGTTTAAACCTAGGTATGTGAATCTTGGGTTTAAGTCAATTGGAGTGACTATGACTCCTAGGTTCAAATGACGGGATATGACCGTTGTGTTTGAACCAAAAGACGGGAGCATTGGTAAATAAAATAAAATATTTATTTTTCCCTGGAAAAGGAGTAATAATAGCAATATTGTGCCTATTATCTGGTGTGTGATCTCTTTCGAAATAACAAAATAGTAGCGACGACATGACTACAACAATGAAATTTTGAACGGAAAAGAGTCCGTTATGGTTGGCCCCAATACCAAATTGATTTCATGTTATGATATGTAATTCATTTTGGTTTGGGAAAGCATGAAGTATTTATGCACTTCATAGTGTGCAATTAATCTGCAAAGTGGTTAGTCAAATTCAAGATGTATAGAAGTCTCTTGAATGTTATGTGTGCCCCACAAAATTTAATTTCTAAAATTAACTAAACAAGTTGGTTATATGCTATAGTGCAAGTCCTTGTATTTGAAAAGGCCCATAGAATGCATGTTGCATTTAGCATAAAATCGTAACAATTTTCCGAATGAAAATCATGGAAATACAAGTAAAGAGTTACTTGATATTGGACGAGTTATTCAATGTGGGGGTAGTTTTTGTTATTTCTTGGGTCTTGAAACACGAAAGGTGTAGCGAGAGTTTTTGACATTCTTTTTATCATGTCATAAACTACGGAAATTATTTTGATAAATTCTGACTTAATTCAGAATTGTGGAGGAGTAATTGGAATAATTGTAATTTCCGTAAACTTTTATTTATTTGTTGCACTATAGATTATTTATCCAATGGTACTCTAAAGCGTAGAGTAGTCAATTATATATTTGATTTAAAACACTAAAAACATCCACGAGTGGATACATGTCTTTACACTTTGAAAGTGCAACAAAGGTTTGGAAATCCTTTAAACAAACGTGTATAGTATTGTCTACAATAGAGTCTGATCAACTTATTGCATTAGACAAAAGCGAGTAAGCAAAGCGGCTACGCTATCTCTTAGAGGATATTCCAATGTGGTTCAATTTTGTGCCAGGATTTAAAATACGATGGCCATCGGTAGTTGGAAAGGCATAAAAAACCACGAAGTACGGTAAGTCTTGATATTATAGACATGTACCGTTAAACATTTGTTCTCACTAAAGAATGAAACGTCAAAGAATTTATAACGGATCCGTTGAGATGAGTTGAATTTTGACTAGAGAACAAATGATCATCGAGGGGAATGAGATTAAAGCCTAATAATTAAAGGTCTCTATAACGGCAACCCAACCTAGCTGACTGGAGATCCCAAGATCTAGGTTCAACGGGACAACCAAGTTATATGAGACTTAGGAGTATCACCAAGGAGATATCTCTCCAACTCATTCCTATGGTGAAATAGTGATGCCTGCAGCGGTTTAGGTTAAGTTTTAACTTTTAATGATTCTTATACCTTGGTAAATCCAAGTAGGGTATCGCAGGATACTCTTAATAAGAGATCACCTATGTGAGTGTGAAGTGGACCGCTTCTATGAGAATTTTAAGGCTGAATTCTTTAAAAAACACTCTCTGAAACCAGTCGTCAGTGTTCCAGGGCCAAAATGGGCACAACCGTAAGAACCAACTGTGTTTGGGAATGATCCTGTGTGTTGACTATTGTCTTGGCTTACACAAACGGATGAACAGTTCAAGACATCGCGTTCACTGGTTAGCTAGTAAGTCCGATAGTTATTTACAAGGCGAGGTTCAAAGCCAAAAGCTACCTAACCCCATGCAGGAGATTTCCGATTGTACTCTCTCTTTGTGTGTCGTTTGCATTGTTTTTGCATTGGTTATCGAGTCAATTTCATTCATGTGGGGGATTGAGGGAAAAAATATTATGGATATAACATTTTATTTAAGTATGAATGAAAATTGATTTAACTTAGAGTTGCAGATTTTCATTGACACCTGTTCGCTGTGGACATACGCGTCATTTTGTGAACAGATGTGTCTCTTCTCCCTGGTGACTATTCATAGAGTCACCAGTTAGCCTATATATATGACATCATTCATTCATTTTTAGAAGTTGATTTTTACTACACTTTATTGAGTCGGAGTCTTTTCATTGGAGAGAGTACAAACACAAGTTTGGTTCGCCTATCGAACAGATTGGAGTGCTACTTCCGTTCGGTGAAGATCAAGTAGTGTTGGGAGATAGACGTTCATACAAACCGTAAGCACCGTAGCGGGGGCAAATCTGTCTTAAGTACAAAGTGTTAAACACTTGCCTTGATCATCATTTCATTTCACCAATTTCCAGGTTTTGCGTTCCGTTTTTTTTATTAGATTCATATTTTTTCGGTTTTATCAGTAAACTATTTTTTAACAAATTTGAACTAATTTGGAACCTTGTGAAAACTTTATATCCAAGTCAAAACCAATTGACAATGAGTATGGAGAGGTCTAATATTATATTAAGTGATCACTTATTCCATCCCTAAGCAATGTGGGATAATATTACTTAACATTACCCCTCACGTATAGCCTCTATTTTGGGTCTATGAGTCTATTATCGTGCAGCCATTTTGCTGGTCTGTCATCGTGGGATGTGGATTGTGATTTTTTTTTTAATAAAGTGTGGGGTGGAATGGGCCCCGTTCTGATATCATGTGGAAACTTTATATCCATCTCAAAACCAATTGACAATGAGTGGAGAGGCCCAATATTATATTAAGTGATCACTCATTCCATCCCTAAACAATGTGAGACAATATTACTTAACAAACATTGAATACATACAACATAGGAGTGAAAACCGTACCCTTTGTCAAGCTTAATAAAATTTCATTTTTACCGAGCAAAAAAAAACATATGAGTGAAAACCCAAAATCTAGGACTCTAAAATTGTTTATGAAAACACATGAAAAAGGAATGTACCTTGAGGTTAAGGAACGTAGTAGGGAGTAGCATACGTTCGGTAAGCAGAGGGGAGTGTATCTTGAGGTTGAGGAGCGGAGTAGGAAGGAGCATACCTTGGGTCAGCCATCTCTGCTAACCAAATATGAGAGAGAGAGAGAGAGAGAGGGAGAGAGAGAGAGGAGATTGTTATTATGAAGAAGAAGAAGAAGAAGAGAGCGGGAATTGTTGTGTATTTATACTACAAACGTACATATATGTCTGGAATTCCATTTTGACACTAATCCAATAAGATACTCTTTTTTATCAATCATCAAGTAATAAAAAAATTTTGATTCCTGCCGTTTGCAATGGTTTTCTTACCAAAAAAGCGCCTTCTGGTGTAGTGGTTGTTTGAGTCGAGTAAGACGTGCAAAATTCAAACAATTTAATCCATAAAACGAATTGCGCAAAGCAATTCGACCAGAAACTGAGTTCACAGGTGAATTAAACAACATAAGAACCACAAAAGCAGTAGGATCGCATTACTTGCCTCAATTACAGAAATTATACGACACACACAATCATCAATACAGATATATATATATATAGCTAAAACTTCTCATCCACACCCTTATTTACGGACCTACGTTCGGACCACACTTTCCGGATCAAATTTTGATGATCCGAACCGTTAGATGTGTTTAAAATGAGTTTTTAAGGTCCAACGCGAGGATTCGTTAAAAAAAATACCGGGAAAGGCTTGATCGGATCAGTTTTTCATAAAACGTGTATATGTACAGTTTTATCAAAAATTGATCCGATCAAGCCCTTCCCGCTATTGTTTTTTAACGAATGCTCACGTTGGACCTTAAAAACTCATTTTAAACACATCTAACGGTTCAGATCGTCAAAATTTGGTCCGGAAAGTGGGGTCTGGACGTTAAGCCTGTAAATAAAGGTTTGGATGGGAAGCTCTTCCATATATATATATGTATATATATATATATATATAAATGAATATGTATACACGTGAAGTTAAGCAGAAATAGAGGAGAGAGAGATTGTAATGGTTCCGATTCTTGCCGTTTGCAATGGTTTCCTTACCGAAAAAGCGCCTTCTGGTGTAGTGGTTGTTTGGGTCGAGTAAGACTTGGAAAATTCAAACAGTTTAACCCATAAAACGAATTGCGCAGAGCAATTCGACCAGAAAACTGAGTTCGCAGGTGAATTAAACAACACAAGAACCACAAAAAGCAGTAGGCAAGGGCGGAGCTAGGACACTAATTTACCCCAGGCTAACCAAAATTTAGTGAACTACTATATATAAACTAAAAAGAGCTTTATAACCAATGTCCAATAAACTTGTACATAAATACGTAAATACGTAAATGTTCAAAAGAAAAGTACAAGAATGTACACTACTGAAGTTGTACTTTACGATGTTTTATAGGGTAGAATTCATCGATTATCAAATCTGAAGTGATATCTTCAACAAGTTCTCTTTCAATGAAGATAAGAGTGTAAAAACCAATATTATAAATCAATTTAATAAGCACACCCGCCAGTTTTCTGCATCTAACATACAAAACTAAGCACACCCACCAGTGTTCTACATTATAAGGGAGTACTTACAAATCTGAAGCCTCACAGGTGAATGAAAGATATAGTTTGAGACTTCGTTGTGTACAATATAATGGTCCTGCATTTCAAATTTCACTAAGGTTAAACACAAATTAAAAAGCCTAAATTTAGTAACAAAAAAACCCCAATTAAAAAGCCCTAAAAAGCTTAATTAGAAAATCTCAATAAAAAAAAACACTAATAAAAAGTCAACCCAACCATTCAAACAAACTGACAACGTACACCAATTATTCACATTAGGGTATCCTCATCAGCGTCACAAAAAAAAAAAAAAAACACCAAATTTAACATCAAAAACACCTTTTATAAATTAGCAAGTCATTTTTCAAAAAATTCACAAAATCAGATTCTCTATTCTAACTTCATCATATTAAACTATTATTTTTTTCTACTTATACTCCCCAATAGTAATAAAAAAAAAGTGAACAGTGCATGAACAGTACATTGGTGAGTGAACAGTACCGCACCAAAATTGGTGCGGTATTGTAGCAAAGTTAGAAGTTTAATAAATTTGGTGAATGATTTGGTGATGCTGATTTTAGGGGGTTTTGAGGGATTGGATCTCTACATTTGACTCAAAAGTTAAATTGGTAAGTCTGATATTGATGCTCTTATATAATACTCATAATAGTACATGTTATGCTCCATATATTATATTGAGGAAAACTTAGGCCCCGTTCCATTAACTCAAAAAGTTAAAAGTCAGCTTATTGTGTTTTTCGAGACAAGTCATCTTCTCACAATACATCACATAAAAAATCACAAAAAGCTAACGCGTATTTCGAGCTCTCACATAAAAAGGCTAAAAAGCAAAAAAGCAAAAAAAAACAAGTTAGGGGCACACCCCTTATTCACGGCGCACGGCTGCACCGTGACCCTTACATTTCCAGCCCCCACTCATTGGATGCCACGTCAATCAAATACTTCATCAAAATTGTTCTTTCATCTCATCTCCACCTACCTCTCAACTGCGGCAGGCCATTCAGATCTCATCTCGACTGGCGACGAGCAATCCGGCTACCGGGGATTGGAACAAGGCTTTCTCCAAGCGAGAATCAGAAAGGGCTACCCTGCTTCTCACCAAACCAAAAGCCTGCATTCTCTCTCTTTTCAAATCCAGACCCAATAATCATTCCCATCTTCTACATGTCTCCACATCACGAGATTTCCGTTCATCATTCTCCGACCAAACAGAAGCACTACTACGCTTGCTATAATTACAAGAAACGACCAAAACCCATCTGAAATCTTTTCTCTCGAAACCACTTTTGCCTCCAATTTCCTGTTTTGTGGACCGGTTTTCCCCTTGATCACTTCAGAGTTTAGACCCAAATAATCCAAACCCCCCTTCTTTAATTTGGGTTTTGGGTATTGAAACCGACGATTGTTTCGAGTACTCCACATTGCTGCCTCAAAAGCAGAGTAATATTTTGAATTTACAACAACAGGGGCTCTTCACCTTTCGCCGGCCTAGGTAAATTAGCAGACGGCGATTTTCCGACCTCCGGTGAGTGGTGCAACAAGAAAAAGCAAATGGGGAGGAATATGGCGGTGGGAGGTAAGAGGAGGGCTGGAGGGGAGATGGGTCCCACGTGTGGGACCCACCCCTATGTGAGAGGGGTGTGTGGATGATGTGTGAAAAGTGGTGTGTGTAGCATTGTATACTAAGTATACTTGTATATCTCTCTACCCATAATATCAGAGAAAGAGAGAGACTTGAGTGTGAGAAAACAGAGAATTCGGTGAGAGTCGACCTCGGTCGCTCGGTTGTCGGTCATTGCTGGCTCGGTGAAGACAGAAGACGTGAAGCGGACGCCGAACAGAGAGTGGCCGGGTCTTCTCTTCCTCCTTTCTCCTCTGCTCTCCAGATCTAAAAAGAGCCTTTTTTCCAGTTTCTTTTTTCTTTCTGATCTGGTAACCGTATCTTGGTTTTTATTTTAGGTTGGGCTGCTACTTGGACCAATGTTAGAATGGTTTGAGCTGAAAATGTAGGGTGGGCTAAAACTTGTTGGATCTAAATTTTACATATAATTTTTTTTTTGGAAGCCCACCACAGCCCAAAGACTGCTCCGCCCTTGGCAGTAGGATCGCATTACTTGCCTCAATTACAGCAATTATACGACACACACACTCATCAATACAGACATATATAGATATATATATATATATATGACTATGTATACACGTGAAGTTAAGCAGAAATAGAGGAGAGAGAGAGAGAGAGCATACAATGGAGAAAGTCGTGCAATAGTTGTGGTGGTAAGATCTCAAAGTCAGGCACCCAGTGGAGGAGGAGAACAGGACAATAGCAGAAAATACTAGTTTGTCTGACGGATAAAATTTTGGATGGATAAGAAAAGAATTCTCAGAGCTGACTCAAGATTTTTTGGGGCCGAAAGCGAGGTCAAAGATGTTGGAAAAACTTGTTTTTTTTATCAGTTTTAATTAATTATTTTAGTGGGTCCCACACGTCCATGTGGACGGACCCACATACCGTTGCGTTCGTCTTAGATAGGAGATTAAGATTGAACCCTTGGTAGGCCAAAATCAAGTTAAGGTGAATGAGAAATTGACCTTAAAAGTGTCTACATGAACTTGGTACAAGGGGGAAAATTCTTGTCCCACATTGGATATGGAGAACAAGTTGATTGTGTATATTTATCCTTAGTTTGACACAAAAGGTTGGGCCCTTTGGGTCATGGAAGTTTTATAGGGGGAGAGGGCGTGGACAAAGTGGGCTTTAACCCCACTCGCGCGCGCCGCCACCGACCGAACCGGGCTAGGTCATTAGGTTAGAATTGGGCTTGGCCCAAGAGCTTCTTATCTTTTTACTTAAAATTTTGCTTCTGGACTGGGCCGGGTCAAACCCGGTCCATAATCAGTTTCTTCCCCCTTCCGAAACATTGTACCCATTCGGAATTTTCCCTTTCCAGCGTGCTTCATTTTCGTGCCTCTCCGAACAGGTGTCTATTTCTCTATAAATAGAACCCTCCTCATCTTCATTTTTTCACGTTTTTCCTTGCATACATTCTGCATTCACTACATAAAAACTTCTGAGAGTTCTGCACGGTTTTCTGGTTCGCCTACCGATTTGATTGGAGTGCTACTTCCGTTCGGTGAAAATCGGGTAGTCCTGGGAAGCAGACGTCCAAGAATTCCATCAGCACCAGTGTGGAGGACGATTTTGCTTTAAGGACAGAGAATCTTAATTCTTGCCCCGGTTCGAATCGTCTATTACCAATTCCGGTGTACTGAGTTTGGTCCGGTAAATTTTTCGTGTATTTATAATTTCTGTTTTAGTTTATTTCCAGATTTACGTAACCGAGTTTCTAACAATCTTAAAGCAAATTCATTACTTCAAACTCATTTCTAAAATCTGGAATTTTGATCAATAAACTGCCTTTCTGGTTTATGACGTTCGTAATGGTTAAAACGCATAAGTCAATTTCGTGTATGTTACTGTAATTTCTGTTTTAGTTTATTTCCAGATTTACATAACCAAGTTTCTAACCGAAGATGGACTCTTATGCATTTTTCCATTTAGGAATCAAGATAACAAATAATCATCAATACGAATATATAATATATTGATAAGCCCCAAATGTTGTATGTATCCGGGCTTATCTTGCTCGTCTTGATCACACACACGTGCATTTTGTGCTTTTAAATGATTGATTCTGCGCGAGTTGTGTTTTTGATGAGTTTCAAAAAATCGGAGCTAAAAGGGCGTGTCCAAAGCTCCAAATAATCCCTGGTTGTATCCGGATGTACCCAAGGTCCCGCAATGCCGTGGAGGACAATCGCCGAAGCTTAGAAGTCTATTCAAGGAGCTTTTGAAGGTTCAAAGAAGGCTCGAAACAAAGGAACAAGAAATGGGTGATAGGGACGTAAATGTGCCCATTCATGGCCCCTAATTTGTTATCGTTACGTCCGTTTAATATATTATTTGGAGCTCAATACTCGTTTTCTTTATTTCAGGACTTGCGGAACTCATGAATAATATTTAGAGCTAAAGCGCAAAATTAGATTTTATTTGACGTCAAAGCAAAGCACATGGTCAAAGAAATTAGTCCAGTACAAAGAAGAAATTGGCCTGAATGACACATGTCAGTTTGGTCGTTGCTAAGGGATGAACAAAAGTGACTTGAAGAATTGGAACTTTAATATGTAAAACAGCCTGACTTGCATTAGATTCAGGTGGGCCCAAGTTGCAACTTTCAGCATGTAATAAAAGGGGTCCACAATGAGAGTTTTAGGAAGGAATGGAATATAGGCCAAGTACATGACAATTGTGAGGCCTTTCATGCAGCCCTAAATTGACCGACTCAAAGAACATTATAAAAGAAAGAGTCAGCAAGGGTTTGGGAGGACTTTTTCCACGCAGAAGAGAGGTGACGAAGCTGGCGCACAACGGAAGTAGTGCCCAGTGCCTACGGCTGGGAACAATGACCAACTCCTCCATGATTGGCTAACGGTTCCGACTTGGGTAACGAGGATATCTTTCCGAGTAGTATAGTTGTCTAGATTTCTGGGGTTTTATATTCAACCTTTGAATGTATGGCGTGGATGATTCATAGTTGTTATGAAAGTTTTTATTCTTTCAATCTTCTTATCGTATTTATATGCCCGTTATTAAATACTGTCATACAATGATTTTTCAACGCTTCAGGATAGTTTCTGAGATAGGTTATACGACGTTAGACGGGTCGTGCCGCCCGTTAAGTCCGGTGAGACGACCCGCGCTATGTTGAGATAATCTATACTGAATACGAGTCTTGATTATATTTTTGGTGCAACGGTTGTCAATGGTTTGAGGTAGGCTTTGAGATAGACTATACGACGTGAGATGGGTCGTGCCGCCCGTTAAGTCCGTTGAGACGATCCGTGCCATGTTGAGATAGTCTATACAGAGTACAAGTGTTAATTATGTTTTTGGGTTTGGTCGTATGTTGAATGAAACCCTAGATTTCATAACAATTATGTTACGAGGGGAGGTTGAATCGAAGCCCTAGTCCCTTCTCTCACTTGTTTTCAAACTTTAATTGCTTTCTAGTTAAATTTAGCTTAATCATTAGTTTAATCAATTCGAATCCAACCATCCACTTTGTTCTCAGAATTAAATTAGAAATTAATTTAAAGTATCGCGACTTAGCTTTTTACTCTCCATGGACGATCTCGGACTTATCCACTATTCTTTGGGATATTAGTTAATTCCCTGTTTTATAAATTATATTTTTGGTACGAAAACGACATATCAAATTTTGGCGCCGTTGCCGGGAGTAAAAACACGGTTGCGTATTTTCAATTTGTTTTTAGTTTGGTTCTTAGTTTAGAAATTATTTTTTTTTATCAGTACTTTTTCTTCGTATTAGTTTTCTTGGTGCAGGTTTCTTACTTTTATGCAGGACAGATTCGAAGCTGACAATTTCTTGGTGTAAGAGAGTCCGGTGTGTTGCCAAAATTTTACCCCGAAAGCACCGTGAGTATTATTTTTTTTTCCCCTGCTCTAGTAAAGTAGTTTTGCACTAAGAGTTTTTCTTTCTTTCTTTCTTTTTTTCATTAAAAATAAATAAAATGAGTTCTTTGGGAGATTACTATGGAGAGTTTGGAGCTCCATTTCAAAGTTCATTTGGAACTTTACCTGATCATTTTTTTGAACAGCAAATAACTTTATTAATCTCGAACGAATACAAAGATTAAAAGGAAGAAGGGTAACACAGTACCACATCAGACCCCAACGCCTCATACCCCGTTGGCAAGAAACCAACAACACCCAAAGGACCAAAGTCCAAACCTGAAGGTACACTACGGACCATACCCAAATCATACAAATGAAGCCCAAAAACCAGTGGCCCAAGCCTAAGAATAGGCATAGCCCGATGAAAACAATGAAGCCCAGAAAATGAGGCCCAAACCCAAGCTAAGGAAACCCTAATCCACAACCGCCCATGCCACCCGCTGCTGACCAGAAAGCATTGCAATAGAGCGACACCAACAACCATCAAACAACAACCAAAACTTCTAGCCGTTAAGCAAAACCGATCCTCCCAACAAAGAAACCGGGGGAGAGACGTCGCCGTAAGACGAGAGGACGGAGGAGCTCCATAGACAGCAAAACATCGCCCGAAGCCACCATTGCCATTAAGCCCAAGACTGATTTCACCCAACAGTGAAACCGGCGGAGAACAAGAGAGCAGATGACGATCGGCAAAGGGTAGGGAGGGGAAGAGACCAAGGGAACCCCGCACCACCAACAAACCACAGACCATGAGGGTGACGACCCATGCCGTCGCGAAGCGGCTGAACACCGTAGCGCAGGCCCGCCGATAAAACCAAAGCACGCCGCCGCGTACCGCCACCAGCAACCTCCAAATCCGGCCGCCTCGCACCTGCAAACAAAAAAGAAAAAGAAAACGAGAGGAGGAGAGGAGAGGATAGGAGAGGGGAAGAGAGAGAGGAAGAGGGAGAGAGGAGAGGAGAGGATGGAGCCCGGGGGGAGGAGAAGGAGGAGCCACTCCCCCCCCAGGCGGCTGGAGCAAAAAGCCCTAAAAAGATAGATAGGAGATGGAGAGTTTAGAGAGAGAAACTTAACTTTGCCTGATCATTGGCAACCAACGGTACCACATTCTCCATCATATGCGAGTTTTTCATCTAGTGAGCCTGAAATTATTTATGCGCTTCCTATTTTCCATGGCTTAGACTCTAAAAATCCATGTGAGCATGTTGGAAAACTTTATGAGCTTTGTTCAAATGATGAGGTGGACCTACTTGGATTATTCTCATTGTCTTTGAGAGGTAGTGCTAAGGATTAGTTTTATTCTTTAAGTCTGAGATCAAATTGTACATGGGCTGAGATGCAAAAGCAATTTTTCGATGATTACTACCCTATGTATGAGACTCATATGCTATTACGAAAGGTCTCAAATTTTTATCAACGAGATGAGGAGTCTTTTGCGAAATGTTGGTGGAGGTTTAAATGTTTACTACTCTCTTGGTCGCTTTTTACTTGTGAACTTGGGCACCTCATGAATATCTTTTATCAACGTTTAAATTGTAAGACGCGTGAGTTTGTTGACACTATGTGTAATTGTGAATTTTTTAAAAAAGATGCTGAAGAGAGTTGGGATTATTTTGATGAACTAGCTCAAAAACCACAAATTTGTGATCAAACTGAAATTTTGGAAGTGGCCAATTCATTTGTTGTGGAAGATGCAAAAATAGAGGCAATTGTCATTAATGAAGGGGATGGTCTAGATTTGAATAAAGTCTTGGAGTTCGAAGGTAGTGATGAGCTAAATGTCCAATCTTCTCCTCATAAGCATTCCACTAGTACACTTGATATGCCTTTCCATGCAAAACCGCTTGAGGAATCATTGCCAATAATTGCCCAAAGTCCAATTGAACTCGATAATCAGATACTCTCGGTTGTAGATAATGTAAACACTCCTATTAAGGCTTCACCATTACAAGATTTTCAAAGAGTAGAACTAATTGATTTTCTTGGTGTTGATGGTTTTGATTTGGCTTATCATCCATGTTTAATAGATATCGTCAACAGTTTGGAAATTAATTCGGTTTGGATTATACACTTGGTGGAGTTTAAATTCCAAAAGCGACTTATGCAATTAAGATACTCAAAGTATCTTATCTTGTGGAACGGTCGAGTTCAATACTTGACACAGAGCTTAGAATGGTGTGACATGTTCATTGTAGTTGTTCTTCAGGTTGTGATAGAATCTAGAAATTTGTGTGAGTATAGTGTAGTTTTTTTTTATATTTTTTTTATTTCTTATATTAATTTTTCTTAATAAATTTCCCCCCTTCTATTTTAGGTAGTTTTGTTTTTGTGTTCCTTTGTTTTGTTTTGGTTTTAATCTAACGTGCAGGTTGATGTGGTTCAAGTTGGGGGTGCTTTTTCACCTTATATCTTAGTTAGGCCTGCTGTTATCGTCCACCGAGGTGATCTCTTTCCTTCTCTCTGTTATTAATACTCGCCCTATTCTTTTACTGTGATCGCCAATGAGAGCATTGTCTAATTCAAGTTGGGGGTGGGAATTCCTTTGGATTTTTTTAGTCTTTAGAGTCTTTCGTTCAAAGAAAAAAAAAACAACACAAAAAAAAAAAATTCAAAAAAAAATTTAAAAAAAATTTAAAAAATTGTTGGATCTTCTTTGCATGCAATTTGGGATTTGTTGAGAGTGACTTTTGATAGCTTAAGTAGAGGTGTGTTGCTTATTGCTTAGATATTTTGTGGCATAGCAGTTCGTTTTGCTACATGACACTTACTTTTAGCACCTTTTGCACTTCACGTTCATTGGGCCTTGGTCGTTTTGTGAGTTGCAATTTGATTGTTCTCAATGGCTAGTTTAGTGGAGACTCATGCCTCAGTGAGCTTTAGAGCCTTATCTTTCTTTGGAGTGGTGTCACTGAAACTCTTTGTTTGTCATGAAAATAGTCAAGTCGTTGATTGGTCTCATTATTCTTGTTGCCAAGTATTGGAACATATTGCTTTACTTATCTCTTAGGTTTGGTATGAATTCATGGTTGTATTGCCCTTAGGAGAGGATAATAGGCAATTTTTGTTATTTTGAGCCTGTTCGATTCTTTTCTCAAACACTTAACCCTTGTAAGCCATGTTGAGCCCCTTACATAATGCCTTTTCTTTGTTAAGCTCTACTATCTATATCGTGTCTTGAGAATGGCGAATGTGTGTTACTTTTTGAAGGAAATGGTATGAGTATAGTTGAGAAATGTGCGGTTGAATGGCGGTATTTTTCCCAATGGTAAAAAAAAAAAAAAAAAAGAGGAGAGAAAAAAAAACAATTGAAGAAAAAAAAACAAATAGAAGATGGAAAAAAAAAGTGGAAGGATGTTGAGAAAAGTGAAACTTAGATGAAAAAAGGGAAACATCAATTTATTGTTGAAAGAGCGAAACAAGTGATTTCATTGTGGAATTGTGTCGAAGGGTGAAAGAGAGATTGGTGAAGTTGATGAAAAGAGGGCACGTATTGTTAAAATTGGCCCTAATGTTAGTGATTTGCCTATTCTCAGACACTGAATTGTTTTACCCTAGCCCTGCAACATTTTTCTTACCTAACGCTATAACCAGAATTGAAGTCCTATTTGATCCTAGGGGCAATGGGTTGTGGATTGGTGGATAGAGATTGGTTTTGGTACTTGGCGTTTCATTCAGGAGATCGTGTGTCCACAATATAAAGCATTCTTTTCGTGTCAAAGTGTGCTGGGTACTTTGATTCCTTATTGCACAATCTCCACCTGCACTCATTGAGAGTACCTAATATGCACCTTGTTTCGAGTGATTTTATTTGTGAGTGCATGACACGGTGAGATTTGAAGTCGAGACTCTGTCCGGAGGGAGCTTTCAGTATTTCTCACTTTTTGATTGAGGCCTATGTTCACACACACACGCTAAATTTAGGTGGCATGGTAGAATTGTTTATGCCCGTTATATCTTTGCAATAACTTCATACTCTCTGTTTGAGATACTGGCGAGTCGTCTTGCAGATTTCAGAATTCCTTGTGAATGGATTCACGATGTTTTGTGGGTGATTACTGCTGAAAACCCTCACGAGACTTCACTCGTCCTACTGGGGCCGCTCGGGGGTTTAAAAGACATATCCTTAGTAGTTTGTTTTTGATTAGTTTTTCTATTCGTTTATTTGCTAGGGACAGCAAATTGTAAATAGGGGGTTGTGATAGGGACGTAAATGTGCCCATACATGGCCCCTAATTTATTATCGTTACGTCCGTTTAATATATTATTTGGAGCTTAATACTCGTTTTCTTTATTTCAGGACTTGCGGAACTCATGAATAATATTTAGAGCTAAAGCGCAAAATTAGATCGATTTTATTTGACATCAAAGCAAAGGCGCACATGGTCAAAGAAATTAGTCCAGTACAAAGAAGAAATTGGCCTAAATGAGACATGTCAGTTTGGTCGTTGCTAAGGGATGAACAAAAGTGACTTGAAGAATTGGGACTTTTATGTAAGACAGCCTGACTTGCCTTAGATTCGGGTGGGCCTAAGTTGCAACTTTCAGCATATAATAAAAGGGGTCCACAATGAGAGTTTTAGGAAGGAATGGAATATAGGCCCAGTACATGACAATTGTGAGGCTTTTCATGCAGCCCTAAATTGACCGACTCAAAGAACATTATAAAAGAAAGAGTCAGTAAGGGCTTGGGAGGACCTTTTCCACGCAGAAGAGAGGTGACGAAGCTGGCGCACAACGGAAGTAGTGCCCAGTGCCCACAGCTGGGAACAATGACCAACCCCTCCATGATCGGCTAACGGTTCCGACTTGGGTAACGAGGATATCTCTCCGAGTAGTATAGTTGTGTAGATTTCTGGGGTTTTATATTCAACCTTTGAATGTATGGCGTGGATGATTCATAGTTGTTATGAAAGTTTTTATTCTTTCAATCTTCTTATCGTATTTATATGCCCGTTATTAAATACTGTCATACAATGATTTTTCAACGCTTCAGGATAGTTTCTGAGATAGGTTATACGACGTTAGACGGGTCGTGCCGCCCATTAAGTCCGGTGAGACGACCCGCGCTATGTTGAGATAATGTATACTGAATACGAGTCTTGATTATATTTTTGGTGCAACGGTTGTCAATGGTTTGAGATAGGCTTTGAGATAGACTATACGACGTGAGACGGGTCGTGCCGCCCGTTAAGTCCGGTGAGACGATCCGTGCCGTGTTGAGATAGTATAGACGGAGTACGAGTCTTAATTATGTTTTTGGGTTTGGTCGTATGTTTAATGAAACCCAAGATTTCATCACAATTATGTTACGAGGGGAGGTTGAATCGAAGCCCTAATCCCTTCTCTCACTTGTTTTCAAACTTTAATTGTTTTCTTGTTAAATTTAGCTTAATCATTAGTTTAATCAATTCGAATCCAACCATCCACTTTGTTCTCAGAATTAAATTAGAAATTAATTGAAGGTATCGCGACTTAGCTTTTTACTCTCCGTGGACGATCTCGGACTTAACCATTATTCTTCGGGATATTAGTTATTTCCCTGTTTTATAAATTATATTTTTGGTACGAAAATAACATATCAGCAAACCTGGTATGTGAGGAGAAGAGGCATATATTCCTTCAAAATACCAGATGGCTTTTGTTGCGCAGGGGAAATGCTCGGTAAAAAAACCACTCCCATTTTCTCTATCGAATGTTGCAGTATATCCCCATTCATCCCAAGGAAGAGGACCCAAGTTGCTGATTTCAACTACAAGAAGGTCGCGTGGTTTTTCCGGAGCACCATCTGCATCCATAACTCTTATCGGCCTGCTCATGTAGTGTACCTGAATCAGTTACACTTGTTTGATCACCTTGGTTTTCCTGAGAAAATATTATCTTCACACCCTCTTTCTTATAAATGGACTCCAATTCTTGTCGTGCATTTAGACCTGTAGTTCTAAACACCAAATGATTTAGAGTGCATTTACAAATCAGTGGGATGTGAAATAATTAATTATTCAAACAGATACATTACTGTCATGTTAATTATTAGACACGAGAATAGCAAAATAGTTTCTCCTGCTAAACATTCCTACCGGACAAAAAAAGTACGCCCAGTTAGTATCCATGAATGGCAAGTAGCTAAGCTCAGGCTCAAACCCACGACCTACATCCTGAAGTTAGTTGCCTGAGTTGTTTTTATAAAGTAGACAAAAGTTTTTCTGTGCATATTTACAGTTGAAAGGTCTATGAATTTCACATCATTTGCAGAATCATCTTCCTTCATAATGCCTCGGTCCAATCTACCATCTCTACTCTGATGACCTCTCCAGTCTTAAGTCTTAGCCTCGGCAACTGGTGGTAAATCAGGGTGCTTCTGTTTCCATGGTTTCTTTTCAAAATTACTTCGTGCACGGACGTCCATGTACGTACTATGCACGGACAGTGCATCTCAACTGTCGAAAATGCTTTTGGACAGTCCGGATGTTATTTACTCTTTGAACTGTAAGAAAGCTCTTTGACCGGTTAAGATCCGAACCATTGATTTGCATGTGCGTTCTTCTTTTTCAGGTCTTTGGAGACTACTAGTCTTGGAGTTGGAGGAGCCATGGAGGATGAACAAGTAGAATTGTAAAAGGTGTTGAAAAGTAAGTAAGCTTGATTAAGAAATAAGAAAAATGTGTGGATACTGTTCCACATCATGTCAGCAGCCATTGAAGACTTTGGCAGCCACAGTTGTTGACCAAGTGGAGGAAGAGTTCAATTTGAAATTGGTGATGGCCGCCGCTATTATCAGAACCTCTCTACCATTGTATTTGTATCTACCCCATATAGTGAAATACTCTCCTCCCGTAGACGTACCTGATTTTGGGGAACTACGTAAAATTCTTGTGTATGTGTGCATGTGATTGTGACGCTTCCGCTATTATCAGAACCTCTCTACCATTCCAACAAAAGGTACTAAGGTAGACTTTGTTTTTGGTCAGCTTTTTAGAGAGTAACTGATTGGCATATTTTGGAGGAAGATAGATGATGACTTACATCATTACCTGACAAATTGGGTGCTTGTTTTTCTACGAATACCCTTTTCTAATGGTCCCCAGTCACCTTCTAGTAATGGACGAAATTGCTGAAAATTCCTGATCACAGAGATATTTGTTGGTTGCTTTTTCTTACTGCTTTTTTTATATTTTTTTTTTGGTAACTCAAGGGTGTTCAGACCAGCGTTTGCACACATCGACTAATTTTATTTTCTTGTTGGTGTACTACACTTTGTTTTCACCTTGTTACGTTTTCTCTTAAAACGTCATGTAATTGTATCACCTTACTACGACTTCATGAATCAGAAGAATCTTATCTTTTTGCAACTTGTGGTTTCAACTTCGGATCCTCTTATTTCTCGAAAAAAACTTAGGATCCGCTTTTCGCCTCTGTACCCCATGATTTGTCCGCTAATTTTGACATATAGCCAAAAGGACAGGCAAAATATAGGATGAGGATCCACACACGTACTGTCTAATTTTTTGAAAATTTTCCATTTTATAGCAGAACTTATGGTAGAAAAACTACAAATCAACCGGAAGCAGTTGTTACAGTAACAAGAATTAAAAATATATCCTGTTACACTTTGATTAGTTCAGTTTTGGCCCCTGAAATTTAATCAAATACAAGTTAAACTGTTACAGGATTATAAGGAATAGAGGGCTCAGCATGTTTGATGTCTTCAGCAGAGAATTCCTGAGTGATCTTGCTGCCACTGAAGTCCATCATCTCCACCAGGAACACCTCTCCGGTTCTAACCTCAGCGACCGTAGGTATATCCTGGTGCCACCGGTTGTGAAGGGGTAGTTTCTGTTCCCATGGCTTCTTATTTAGGTCTATGTGCAAAACTAGTCTTGGACCATATAGAGCCATGGCTCTTTCCTAGCTGTAAAAGTTATAATCTGGAATTTTTGAGGCAAATGAAAGGTAGAAGATATGTCTTAAGTAGTACCATATCCCTTGGAGTGCCCTGCAGCTTTCTTTTTCAGATTTGAATTTTGAGAGCCATGATTGGGCTCCCGAGTCCCCACAAGGTAAGACATCTTTTTCTCTCGAGTCCTGCTGCGTACACTTCCGAGTTGCACTCCCGGGTACACTTCCGGGTTTTTGGGGTCCAAAACGACACGGTTTTTGGGGTCCAAAACGGTGTCGTTTTGGACCCGGGTCAAACTTTGAAAAAAAAAAGTACGAATTTGATACCAGTAGGGGCTAAAATTGATACTAGTATGGTCGACCAATTTCAGATTTTAAGATTGATAATGAATTCGACGAATTTGATACCGGTAGGAGCTAAAAAATTCAGATTTTTGTCGTGGATACTGGTATGGCTAAAATTGATACCGGTATGATCGACCAATTCGCTGAAATTGCTAACGAATTCGAGGAATTTGATACCGGTAGGGGCTAAAATTGATACCAGTATGGTCGACTAATTTTAAATTTTAAGATTGATAATGACCCGCGTCCGAAACCACGTCGTTTTGGACGTTTTTGACCCGGAAGTGTATGTAGCATTTTTGTTTTCTCTTTAGTGGATGGACCACCATTGCTGATTGAACTCTTGATAGCATACAAATCTTGAGAGAAATTGTGATACCATATTGTGTTTTGATCAATTGTAAGAACGCACACATATATATATAGACCTAAGGATCCGTCAGGGAGTCCTGACTGGATCCTAGGTATATATATATAGCTTATGTAAGAGATTTTTCATTCGAGATTGAATTTCAACGATCCGAACCATTAGATGTGTTTAAAACATGTTTTTAAGGTCCAACGCGAGAATTCGTATAAACAAAATACCCGGAAGGGCTTGATCCGATTAGTTTTTGAAAACACGCTATATATAACGTTTTTATCGAAAAATGCTCGGATCAAGCCCTTCCGATTTATTTTTTTTACGAATCCTAGCGTTAGACCTTAAAAACACATTCTAAACGCATCTAATGGTTCGGTTTGTCGAAATTCAATCTCGAACGAAAAATTCTTTACATAAGCTATGTAAAGAAGCCCTTATAAGATCCTCTTCCTATATATATAAATTTTTCGTTTGAGATTGAATTTTGACGATCCGAGACGATCCGAACCGTTAGATGTGTTTAAAACATGTTTTTAAGGTCCACCGCGAGGATTCGTAAAAAACAAATACCCGGAAGGGCTTGATCCGAGCAGTTTTCATACAAACCGTAGGATATATATTTCATGAAAAACTGCTCGGATCAAGCCTTTTCGGGTATTTTGTTTTTACGAATTCTCGCGTTGGACCTTAAAAACAGATTCTAAACACATCTAACGGTTCGGATTGTCAAAATTCAATCTCGAACGAAAAATATCTTACATAAGCTATGTAAGGGAGCCCTTATAAGATCCTCTTCCTATATATATATATATATATATAACAAATTGCGACACCATCATATGTTTTTTCACAAGTAAATAGAAATTACGATTGGATTTGGGTGAATAATCCTTCTCCATCACATCATGGTAGTGGATATCGCAAATTCGCAATGTAAAATTTCGCATTGGTCATAGAGCTTGACCTAAGTCATTCAAAAATGAGTAGTTATGCTAGGGCTATACTATTTTGGGTACATCAAATGTACACCACTTCTGTAGGACCCAAAATGAAATGGGTCCCACACAAATAATCGGAACCGCTTAATATTTTTAAAACGTTTTTTTAAGGACCTCTATAAAAAAATTAGCTCATTCTAACATCGGTAAGGTTTCAATCGATTATTTGCCCAATTTTCTGTCAGTAAATTGGGAGCAGAATCGATCGAGTCATTACCGGTGTTAAAATGAGCTAATTATTTACAAAGGCCCTTAAAAAATCATTTTAAGAATATTGAACGGCTCCGATCATTTGTATGAGATCCAAAATAGATCCCACGGAAGTGTATATTTGGTGTACACCAAAATGGTGTACCCATAGGTTTTCCCATTAAAAAATAAGGTGGGCATCATTGAAGATAATTTATAGGTGGGACCTTAAACACTTTTTTCAACCATTATATTGTCTCTTTTGGGTTCCCCCTATTGGATTATGTAGACAATTTTCATGTAAGGCTATGTTTGAATGACCGAAATTTTGAGTAGGAATAAGAATATGGTTACTGTAACTGAATTTCTTTTGGAAAAGAAAAGAAATATAATTATTAGAAATAAAATTCCTATGAATTTAGTACATGAATTTCATTCTGATGTTTGAAAATTTATTAAAGTCATATTTCATTTTCTTAATGATCGAGCCAGGAATCTAAGATTCTCATGGGGTAAGGGAGAGATCATATTCCCACTCAGTTTGAGAATGTAATTCCTAGAGAAGTAGTACCTCATTATTTTTGTTCTTGTCTCACCCAAATGTCTGAATCATAGAAGCACAATATCACATTCTTGTTCCTGTCTTTTACAAATGTCGGAATAATAGAAAGAATGCTTTAGATTCTCATTCCTCCTCAAAATTCTCGCATCCAAATTGAGCCTAGAGATAGGAATCCGTAAGGCTGCTATTGTATCTTGGCTTGTATTTTTTTTATTACTCTGTTAACACCACGTTTCGGACAAAAAAAAAAGGGATTATATTCAAATTTGAGTTGAAAATCATGACTTTTTCCCCCTCCAAACCCTGTTTGGTATGCCGTCTTAGGCCGAGTTTTCCGTTAAATTTTATGGGATTTCCCATAAAATCAAGCACGTGATAAAATCACTCTCTTTCCCATTAGATAAAATCCAAGTGTGATTAAATCACCACCCAATGCATCATTTATCATTTTGCCCTTTCTTTTCTTTAAGGGGCCCCACCATATATGAGTAATGATTGAACTTTCTTTTTGGGGCCAAGGGCAAATCCATAAATTCATAATATGTCATTCCCTAATCTACAGTGAATTCATTTTAGCAAATACCTCATTTTATCAAATGAGTTAAATGGATGATAAAATCAGGTGATTTTATCTTTTGAAAAACCCAGCCTTATTAGCTTATTTGCTTAAAATCTAAACCAAATAAGTTAATAACACGTCAAACCAAAGCATAAATATTATTCCTACTTGGTAACTTGTTTTTGCCGATTTCCCCAGACTCGGACACAGTTCTGCCTTCAAACAAAACTAAACACAGAATTGATCCTCAAAGCTGAATTCTAAACATGATGAAATAAAATTAAGTGCATTACCATCTACTGATTCTAAACATGATGAAATAAAATTAAGTGCATTACCATCTACTGGTCCATATGACACAGATTACCAAACATATCCATGGAACACGACTCGCAAAGTCCATACGTGAAGTGTTCACCACATTCCCTCAGGGAAAAAAGAAAAAATGGAGCAGAAAAAAGAACTGTTCACCACATTGGAAGCTTGATTTGATCATATGGTGAGATTTTTGTCCACATCAATAAGCGCGGTACCCGTACTCCCTGTGATTTTCCCGCCCATATCTGGAAATTCTTTGCAGCCAGGAAGAGGATTCACCTTGCCCGTTCGATCAACCTCGAGTGGGTACTTCAGAAGGTGACCTTTCATTTCTGTTACTTCATCGGCCACAAACTGTTTCCAGTTCAGCTCACCCAGTGTCCTTACCCTTCTCATGCATTCGATGCTCTCTGGTTGATTAAAACATTCCTCAAGATCACCTATGTGCTCTGCCCATAGTGACATTCTATACCCATAGATCTGCACTCAATGAGAGAATAGTTGGTCACAAAATTCACTTGGTTAAACAAAAATAAAACTCACTTGGCTAAAGGAGCTAAAAATTTGGTGAGACATCTTTCGGCATTTCTAGAGAGGCCAAACAATGGGAAATAAGTTGGTTTTTTAGCCAGGAAAAAAAAAACAGGTGGCTATTTTATTTGGAGAAAACGCAAAATGGAAACTTGCATTAGAGATGAAACTAATGGGTAACGACCATACCATGTAAGCAAACTCAGTTTAGTCACAAATGAATTTTGAGAATCAGTATCAGAAAATGACTTAAAAATCTCAAGCCCTTGAGTCAGTTTAGAGGTATACGGTATCATAAAATGCCATGGAAAACACAAGTTTAGAAGGTTTGTGACACGGACTTAGATATGCAAACTTAGTTGTTGTGTTTTTTGAACGGATGCAAACTTAGTTGGACATGGCGATTTATGTCCACTTCAGCTTCACATCAGTATGTACAGTCAAATGGAAACACTAGCTTAACCAAAAAATAACAATATAGGGGAAAAAAAAAAAAAAATATATATATATATCTACGACAATGCACATTTGTCGTGGTTAACACATTTTTTTTCAACGTAAATAAATAAATAAATAAAGGAAAACAAAAACGCAAATTTGCATCGACAATGCACGTCGGTGATGTAAATAAAGATTAAATATGCAAAGAGATATTAATCAAAGGTTGACACTTAAAACACGTTTGCAATCTTTTGATATAGAAACCACAATACTCTCAGTATTTTTCATGAGTTCAAAGTCACAAAGTTGTATCTAGTTTTTGCAATTGTAATTGATCAATCATGCCATGCTGTTTTTGCCAACTCGAATCAAGAACATCACTTCCTTTGACTATGGAAAGTAGATAAAAAATAATCTGATTTTTAGGAGACCGAAAAATCCTCCTGCAAAGGGACCAATATCCAAGTATAACAACTGCATAAAATCGTATCCCCTGAAAACAAACCTGCCCATGTGGAGGACATCGTTTGTTTGCCCAAGTATGGCGAGGCTGATACGCTCCCATGGCAATCTCGGTGTCCCTAGTGCCTTCTAACGAACGTTGATTGATGTTTGCAGACCCCAATATCACATACTCATCGTCAACTATCATTCCTTTTGAATGGACATAAATCATAAAGCGCCTATTTTTCCTGGTCAGTGCCTGGTTTTCAATCAGACACATAAAATTGCCAGAGGATCAAGGACATGGGCTCTTGTCAAAAAAAAAAAAGGACATGGGCAATCAATTGGAAAATCGGAAGCATTAAAATTTGGAGGCAGAGAAATTTACTTGAGGGGTGTTTTTGGCATGTGCATTTCCTGCATCTAAAGTAGTTTCTTGCCTGTCTTCAGTCTCACGATTGCCAAGGCAGAAGAAATTCAAATAGTCTTGAGGTTCATAGTTCTTCTCAAGACCTACCTCTTCCAAAGCCTTGTAAATGACTTCATACATCATTTGCATCGTGTTACACTGCATAATTTACAACATGCTTGTTCATATAGACAAAAAAACTATAAATTAGCCAACGTAAAACATAATTTACAACATGTTTCTAGCAAATGATAGATGCTAGAAGCAACGTAAAACATGCTAGTTGGAGTTTACCTGCCAAAAAAGAATCCTTTGAGTAGGGTCACTAGTAGGAACACCCTCTGGCCACATTGGGATGATAATATATACAGAAAATCTCTCATTGGCTTTGATTTTCTGTGCAATTTTGAGAGCAATTTCCATTGGTATTAAATTGTTTGCACCTGTAGATACACAAATATGTCTATTATTCGAAAAATTGCCACTTTCAGCAGCTAGAAAACTTCGAATTAATTTCACAGCAGCTTCTCTAAGGCTTTCTTTTCTATTGATTCGAAAGAAATTGTTTCCCTTCTCATGATTGTTTGAACAACCAAACATAACATTGAAATAGCAATTAAAAGTTAAAATTCGAAGTATCGCTTTTTATTCCCCTCCCAATTAACCAAAGAGTCAGAATGTCACCTAAGCTTTTGTGGTTATTCCAGTTGTATGATGACCCAAGGAAGTACTGGTTCTCAATGTAAATGAAGCGTTGGGCTGCACGGATTGCGTCTACATATGCAGTATGTATACTCATGTCTATCAGGACATTCTTCCCGCATACCAAGTTCTGGTCAATTGCAGTCATCAATTAAATGAGGAAGGACATCCCATATGAAAAGATTGAGGGCATAATCGCCTAAGGGAAAACAGAAAAAAAAGCTCTCACCCTGCTTGTGGCATCTTTTGGGTCTTCTGGAAAACCCTTAACAGAATTGGAGTCGATTGAACGGAAAACCTATATTTTCGAAGAAGTTCGTCATGGAAAATGGAGTAATAGAGTTGAACAAAAGTTGACAAACCGAATTCAACAGCTTTTATGAACTAAGATACCTGGACATGCCAAGCTTCTGGGTCATCATCTCTGAGGCATGGCAAATCTGTCATTTGAATGATCTCAGGAATACTATCAATTGTGAGTAATGCATCATCGTGTAATTCATCATTGTAGGATTTATACGTCTCTAGAAGCTTCTTGGGATTTAAAGCCTTCAGCTCTGTAAAGCCACGAATTTTGCTAATTTTTTGTAATGCATCACCACCTGACATTTTTAGTTTTTCCCGCCTACGGGGCTTTGAAGCCATGGCCCACCGCTCCTCAAAGTTGGTGAGAATATCATATGCTGCCGGACCATCAATTCGACAGTGCAAGTCATGCCATGGTTCTCTTGGACAACCAACAACAGGCGCCTATTCAAGTAACACCAAAGATTCAAGAAAAAAAGGTCATGAGTTAATGAATGGTGAACATTACAGTTTGAAATGGTGGCAGTACATTTAGAATTATACTCCTCATTTTACGTTTATATTCTGTCCTTTTTTCACCCTCAGTATCGTAAGTGTTATAACCTATAAAGCATCACCCTTTGAACACTAGTCAACACCACCAAAGGGAGTTTATCAATAGAAATTTTAAGAATCTGTCAAAGCAGCCAACTCAAAACCAATTGACAATGAGTGGAGAGGTTAACCAGGCTCATAACAAGCTTTTGAGGTTATAAAAGCTCTAACAGAATCAATACCATCTAACAGAACTAGAAGATCATAAAGGGGAGACAATTTCTTTCTTGTGGAAAAATATTCCCTCATCTGATGGAACAAGATACCACTAATTGTAAACATGTGGTCTCTGTTAGATGTTTCATTTGTTTTATGAAGCATTGATGATAAAGGTTAAACCATAAAACTGCTCAACCTGCAATTTGTTGATAATTGGTACTCAATTTACTCCCCTATCAAAATAGAAATAATGTTTTTGCAACTAAAATTGTTTATATTTATCTGATTCAGCCCATCTTCCAAAATTTGTGCTAGTACAGGTATTAATTGCATGTGCCATGCTGGATCTTCGAGCTAGGTACACAGGACGATAACAGCACCACAAAAATACTAACAAAATTCAGTATGTAAGTCAAGAAAAGCTATAGTAGAATAACTCCACGAATCCAAGCAACTAGACGAAAGCCTATGGCAATGTGTTTTTTATCTAACGGGTACCTTGTTGAAATTAGGATTATGGTAATCATCTTTGTGCAAAGTTTGCAATGTGCGAAAGATGGAATGATTGGGAGTGTCATATCTTCCCTTGCATAGGTCAAGCCCCCCAACAAATGCTATAATTTTTCTCTTATAATGACCAGCGTCAGCATCCACGATCACAGTTTTCTGATGATGGCTGTAGATTTTTTCTGCTTCCTGATTGTATAAACCAATAGAACACATTAAAAAAACATCCTAAATCTTGATATCATGCAAACAAAGAATAGAAGCATAGCGTTTCCAGGGAAAAATTTACGATATTTCGGTCTAGTACAAGTCAGTGTTGTACATGGACCCTTGGTAGACAACTATTGAAAATATACCACAAAAAGGTAAAGATATCACTCTCTGCACTATACCAATCCTAAAAGTAGAACATCATATCCTAACATAACATCAAATTAGCCTAGTTTTTAGTCATATGACTTTTCACATGACGCGATACATTTTACTTCTCTTCTAACTAAGACCAATTTAGAAGCACAAACTGTAGAAATTCACCATCACATCTTCACCATACAGATACATATTCAAGACTACTGTTCAACTTAATTTCAACCAAAACAGAAGGGAAAGCAAAAAAAATTTACTCTTCCACATGAAGAATTCCAAACTTATACCATGACATTCCAATTAAACATTCAAGATCCCTCTTCAACATGCCGCCTAATGGCTACAAAATATTAGTATCATCTCATGCAATAAAGCTGCATCCGGTTTTTCAAAGTACATCAGAGAAAGAACATAAGACAAACAAATGGCATATCTGACCAGCTTTTTGACCTCGCTATGCCCATTTCGACAAGATGATCGGGGGCAAAGTAGAGCTTTCACTGAAGAATGCTTGAAAAACTTCCGAACTTCCTCATCACTTGTATCCATAATTCCATCCTATAAAAAAAAAAGTGATAACTATCGAGTATGTTGTGCCATCAAATTCACTACTCACAAACACAACCACCACCAGCATTGAAGAGTGGGAAAAGATGAAGATTTGTTCACCATTTATTTACTGTCATACCCCAAGAAAACATAATATTCCTGAAAGATAGCCGGCCAATGGAGTCCGAAATAAGGCGAAGCCAGGATTTTGGTCCGGGGGCCATATTTTCATCCCAAAAATGCACTCGTTGTATGTTATATGATTTCTAGTCCTTTATAATGCTGTAATAAAATCATTTTGGCACAAGCATTTTTTTTCAACAACCAATGTACGAAATTATTTTGGGCTCTTTGTTTAAATAACTAAAACACCCCTTTGCTAATTGTTGTGTCAAAGAAATTGAGAAAAAATTAAGTAATAATATAATGACAATGTCAAACCAAAATTATTGAGATTGTAACGGACTAAAATACTTACTATTTATTACCCAAATTCTATATTAAGTTAACAAAAATTTTGTAACTTTTTTTGCCCCCGCCCCAAGTAGTTCCGTTTCTGGTCCAAATATAGCACACATTAGGTTTTGTTCCTTACCTGGATATTACCCAGAAAATTCAAAGAAGTAGGATCATCCCATACGAGGAGCAGGACTCTCACGCCGTCCCGTGACTTGGTTTTGAGAAGGTCCCCCAGAGTGACTTCTGCTGATTTATCATTTCCGCGAACGAGTCTAACTTGGTGATATACAGACCACCCTGTAATGTATATCAACTTACGTGCCTGACTAATTGCATCAAACATGTCATGCCAACAATTCCCATGCTTATACTGCATGTCATGGTCAAGTCTCAAATTTGGAAGGAACCCATCGTGGACATGGGCATCTTGATAAAGCATTACCTTTCCGCCCTCCCGCAGTGGAAAATATGTTCCTGGCACCCCACTGTTGTCCAGCGTCATTTTCCCCATTGGGATGTATTGAATTGATAGACTCAAGACAGCTCCGATTTTCCATGGCTCTCCACTCTCTTTAATAATTGGGAAGGTACCATCAATTTTGGTAGCAGACCATAGTTGCTCCACTGGTATCCCAACCAGCCCGATAATCCGAGATCCCACTGCATAATTGTGCTTAACTACAAAGTGCACCTCCGCAGCAGAATGTGCTACGGGAACATAAAAATGTTGCTTCCAAACTGGATTCTCACTGTTACTGATCACAAAAGTCCTTCCAATTACAGAACCAGAGACTGCGATTGTAACATACGGATCACTTGTGCTCTCATTCTGAGGAAGCTTTCCTTCACTTTTGCTGCTGACTTTTCCCAAAGATTTTTGTAACTTGTCTGGGTGGGAATGAAGCATGTTAGGAAGGTTTTTGGCCTCTTTAACCCAAATATCTAAATTCCCGTGTAACAAAAAAACCTTCAAAGATGCATTTTGGGTTTTGGAGGGAATGCGTTGCACACCCTGAACATGGCGTGAGCCTTCAGACCATGAATTCTGATGAAGAGATTCAGCCATATGGGAAACACTCCTCTCACTAATTCCAAGTGATTGAATTCCTCAATGTGCTCCTATGACTCAAACTACACAACAAGAAACATTTTACATAAGTGAAAAAATCTACAGTAACAAACTGCTTTCTCGAAGCAAAATCAAATTTGAAACATACCCTTTCCGTATAAGCTCAGAATTAACTTATTGATAGCACTTCTAAGAGGTCAATGATCGAACAGGTGGCGGGTTTAACCCGGTAAACGAAAGATAAAGCTACGCAAGTGAAAGCTTGAACAAGTAATGGAATATAGAGGGAGATGAGAGGTGGCAATCGGATTGAATGGGTATGAGTATTAAGGAATGAAAACACAATATATAGGTGGGAACAAGAAACATGCGGAATGAAAATTGGTGTTGACTGAGTATGATGCATAGTTAGTTTTTGAATTAGTACCAACAACTTGGTGATCAAGTGGGCAATTAGATCAATACTAAAATTGAAAAGCCCCAGTAGAAATGTAGAAGACCAGTTCAAGATCATAATAAGAGAAAAGAAGAACCAGTGAAAGTCTTCCATAGGAGTGGAAAGAATCTGATGAATACTTAGTAGTTTTCGAATTAGTACTGATAACTTAGTGATCAAGTGGACAAGTTGATCTATATTGAAATTGAAAAGCCCCAGTAGGAATGCAGAAGACCAGTTCATAGTCAGAGAGAAAAACCAGTGTAGCATGTGCAGCAGATTGAGTATTAAGGAATCGTAGGTAGGTAAAATGGGTAGGTGAAACTCAAAAACACAGCTCCAGCTTCCCTACTCCCTTAGCTATTTTACATTTTCTCCAAATTTATATCGTACAATACCTATCTATTTTTACCTAAGCACTGTACACTATTAATCCTTTGTATATTGTTCTTTCTCTCTCCTCTCTCCAACAAGAACGCCCAAATTACAAACCATAGCCGATCAACGGCGATAAGAACCAGAGTCCAGCCATCCATCGCGAACGGTGATCGCCGAAAAATGACAATTCTGATTGCCGACAATGGCGGGTTCTGATCGATGGAGGTATGCTCTAATGGGACTGCAAGGTGGGTTTTATTTACTGGTTAGCCTATATATATATATAGAAGATCCTATAGGGGCTCCCTTACATAGCTTTTATGTAAGGGATTTTTCGTTCGAGATTGAATTTTGACAATCCGAACCGTTAGATGCGTTCAGAATGTGTTTTTAAGGTCTACCGCGAGGATTCGTAAAAACAAATACCCGAAAGGGCTTGATCCAAGCATTTTTCGATAAAAATGTTATACATAGCGTTTTTTCAAAAATTGATTGGATCAAGCCCTACCGGGTATTTGTTTTTTACGAATCCTCGCGTTGGACCTTAAAAACATGTTTTAAACACATCTAACGGTTCGGATTGTCTCGGATCATTGAAATTCAATCTCGAACGACAAATTCCTTACATAAGGCTTATGTAAGGGAGCCCTTATAAGATCCTCCTCCTATATATATATATATATATATATATGGGAGGATTATATATCACTGTCAGATAATTGCTTTTCTTCGAATCACTGCAATATCATCTCTGAACCCGGTTCACCTCTGAACTTATGGTTTTTGTCTGCGGGAAAAGGTCTGGGGAGATCGATCTCTGGTCTACCCTCCTGAACAGTGTACAAGATGTGTGTGTGTGTATAGAAAAGTGTAAAAGATGAGTAATATTTTATAATATTTAATATGAGTAGAGAAGATTTATTGGAGCATTGAGTGAGATGTCGTAGCTAAATGCACTGTTCATCAGGAAATTTACCCAAATTTATACCCAAGCTGTTGCTTTTGCTCTAAATCTTCCACAGGAATAAAGAGAAGATGATGCATAGTTAGTTTAGGAGGAAGGAGTATTTTTTTACAGCTACTCCCTCCATCCCATTTTTGTAGTCCAGTATTCCTTTTTGGGATGTCCCAAAATGTTAGTCCACTTTCCAAAATAAGCAATAGAAAGTTAATAAAGTTACATTATTACCCTTTTGTTTTAATTAAAATACTACTACTTCCAGCAATCAAATCACCTTTTTGAGAGGGCATAAGTGGAATATTGAGCACTTTTTGGTGTAATCATTGTGTCCCCTTAAAAAATTGGAATCCTCAAGTGGGATTATGAAAATGGGACGGAGGGAGTAGTTGTTGGGCTAGTTTGCAGGTATTACTCTAACTTGGTCATCAAGTGGACAATGAAGAAGATTAGTTCGGGCCAGTTTGTAACGAAGTGGACAATTTTGTTCGATATTGAAATTGAAAACCCCATAGGAAATGAAAGAAGACCAGTTCATACGAGTAGAGAGAATATTGCACAACGTAAGCATGAAGTGAGGTACTGACGTAGATTTTTGCAGGCCGCAAGGAAAGTGACGTTTTCCATCGTCTGTTTTTCAAATTTCACATTAGGGGGAGGCTCCCAACAATTAGGGATGGCAACAGTATGGTATGGATCGGGATTCTAGTTTATCTCTGATCCCCAATTGAAAATTTGTTTTCCATCCCCATCTCCATACCCAAAAGGGATAATGGACAATTCACCATATCCATCTCTCATTGGGTATGCTCCAGATTTTGTCTGAAAGATGTCAATCTTGTTCTAACATTCGTTTCAAGACCAGCCCTAAATCTTCTACACCTCTTCTCATCCGTATCCACCAAATCTGGAGCATACCTTGAGAGTGCACTATGTCTGGCCT